>CM065386.1:34007500-34162500 GCA_033060915.1 Euryodendron excelsum
CAACGTACAAGCATTGCGTTTTGTTTATATTTTGTTTGTATTCTACATAAGCTGACTTAAAACCAAAATTACCAGCTTGCCTACTTGTTAGTCTCCTGGGATTGAATCTTGCTTTCATTTGGGACAGAAGGGTGTTATGGTGTTTGGATTTTCAATATAATTTACTTCTCTTTTGTTACTTTTGCATTAGGATCCATAGAAGTTTCAACTGGTGTTATCCCTAAAGGATTGTCACAACCAACAGGTCCATAACATACATCCTCTATGAAATTGGGAACTTTTCAGATCAAGCAACCTCTATGCCAAAAGGCAACCCAAATGACAGAGGCCTTCGATCTGAAAGTTTTACTAACTTGTGTTGTAAAGTCAGTGATTCCTTTTGCAGAATAGCAACAATCTCATCAACATACACAATGAGAATGATGTTATCAGTGAGTCTCTTTCGGGCAAACACTGATTGATCATTGGTAGTTCACTAGAACACATACTTTGCCAAGAGGATTGGAACGTATCATACCAAGAGTTTTAGGAGAAGGTTTAAGTGCATATATAGTTCTTAAATTTATACACCTAAGAAACTCCCCCAAAGAGGCCATGAAAAAGAAATATTTATGTCTAGGTTATAAAGAGGCCAAGCTTTCAACTAAGAATTCCACTTGAACTGAATAATGATGAGCCACATGGAAAAATGATTCAAGATAGCTCCAAAGTTCTTATCATATCCATGGGATATCTAATTGAGGACAAGTGCAAGAAACACTCTTCTACAAGTAGTAAGCCCAAAAATTCATGTAAAAAGCAGCACTGGCCTTTGTTAGGGCTGATTTTTTTTAGTTTCTATGGATGAATAATTGGTGAAAATATTTGGAGGTTTAGGGTAAGGTATGGTAGTTTTGTCAAAGGAGTAAGGTTTTCGAGGCTTAGTTAGACAAGGATGGGCAAGAGTTTGGGTTTGTTTGCGTGTTGTGAGCAGTACCCTGAGCGTAGTAATGTTTGATCTATTTTTTTGTAGTTTAGGGTGGTTAGGTAAAGATTGGTGATTGTTAAAGTAGGGTCACTCTTCTTAGGGAGTAGGAAAAGTCTGCAAGCCTAGTTCTCTGAGCACGGACTCCAACAAGAGTCTGAGCATTAAAAGCAGAGGTAGGGTTTTCCTAGAATTAGTCCTTCTGTAAGTAGAAGGCAGCCATCTAAGGGATGCAACTAGTCTGTATGCAAAGCATCCTGGAATAGTGAAGTAATAAAGCCCATAAGTTCAAGGAAGAAAGGAGAAAAAGAACAGAGATAAAACCTTAGAATTACACTAGGGCCCTTCTAGGATCGAAGTCTCATCGTGAAGAAATCAATGGAACTCGCCCTTGAAAGAGCTAAATCTGCAGAAGAATATTGTTCATCAACTTGTCTTTAAAAGGACTTGCTTGTATAGAAGCATGTTTTTTTCCAACTAGTAAAGGATTTTTAGAATCTCTGAACACAAAGGTTTGCTTATCTAATTAAAACTCAGCGAATTCCAACAAAGTGGAGGATTAGCTAACTTATAGTCAAACAACCTGTTAACCTTGTAATTCGAGGTGCTAGGAGCTGTGAATTGAACAAAAATTCTACCTTACTATTACACCAAACACTGACCCCCTCATGACCTTAACTATGACACTTGAACTACAGAGAACTTAAGAGAAAGAGATTGGGTGATAATGGTGTTGGATGCATCTCTCTGGATGTGTAGCACATAGCAACGGTTATATGTCCCATGTCAGCAACCTTATGATCTTAATCAAAATTAATATGATAATTGAACCTAGAGATGCAATATTTATGAAAACGGGTACACTAGATCCCTAGGGTTAAAGACTCTTCTAAGAAATCTAGGGAAAAATTGAATCAAGTTGAAGTTATGAACTTCGTGAGCCTAAAAGAAGCAACAAGGAAAGAAAAGAAATGACAGTAGGTCCCAAGTTCTTAGGTCAAGGAGAGGAATTAGAGATTCATGTAGTAAACAGATCATGATGTCATCTAGTGTGGAATCCCATCCTCAAAACCATGAGGAGCCCATGATATCTCAAGATTGGATTTTTGGTCGGTATATCAAAAGCACTAGATTTAGATGTTGATAAGTTAAGCAAAAACACTAGCTGAAATTTAGTCAAGGGCGCTATATATTATTTTGACACTTGTGCTCTGATTTCTAAGTCTTTGACCATAAGAGTACTGACAGGTTGAAATTCGGCAAATGGATGATAAAATTGCATTGTTAAATGGGGAATTGGATGAGGAGATATACGGAGAACAACTTGAATGCTTTGTCTTGCCAAGACATAAAATAGAGTTTCTAAATGAATCATCACTTTATAAGCCTAATCAAGCACTTAAAAACGGTACAAGAAGTTTGAGAAAGTTGTTCTAACTTCTATCTTAGTTTTTTATTTTATTCTATTTTATCAGATAGGTGTCTTTATGGCAAGTATGGAGGTAAAGGTGTGAATATGAACTTGTATCTCAAGGACATACTAATACAACGGGAGCCACCACGGCTATATGCTGTGTAGGGAGGTTAGCAATTCAGGAATGGTCAAGCCAGACTTATTTTACTATTGACAGTGAGAGTTCTTGAAACAGTAAAATTTATTTGTCATCTATGTTTGACACTGCAGGAATAAACCTTATAGGTATTATAATGGGAATAATTTTAGAGACATACAGAGTTAGTTCCAATCCAATAACAGGTAGAGAAGGTATTGTAGGAGATTTAATCACTTTGTCTGCATGTCATCGATTGGAATTGCAGATGTATAGTCAGATATTGATGGGTAACTAAGAGATACAGTTTTGTGGTGCCTCAAAGAATCTGGCATTATAACAGACTGCCACGGTAATGGTTTTGTAGTATTTGCTGGCTCTATAAAAAAAGGTAGTGTGGCTAAGGAAGAAGATTAGAAGTTTGAGGTTTGGCCCACATTGTAACCAATGCCCACTAATTTAAAAACCCCACGGGGGCAAATATCACAATCCCCATTTTAAAGTCCTTAACCTCTCGTTGTTCTCTTTTTCTTCCATCATTTACAATTAACACCTGTACATAAGGAGAAATTTGTAGACTTTATATGCTTTAGTGCTTTCACAATGGGTCACTCTATGCTTTATAGGTCCAGACTAAAACATATTGCAGAGCTTGAAGCTGTTGCTTAATAGTAACATGTGGAACAGAGATATGGGTGCCCACGACTTGGGATGAAAATTTCACAAACTCAAGTGGAGAAGTATGTTTACAATTAAAAGAAAAAGTTCATGATGTTCGACATGATTGATTCTTATTTGTCAAAGGCAAGACTATAAACTGCTTGATATAGAACTCCAAGTGTTTATTGCATCTTCAATGCACAGGTATAAAATCTGGCCAAAATCCTAAACATGATACCTTGGTGATATTGTCTTTGAATGCACATGCGTGCATATAGACACAGGGAGAAACTACAGTAAACCTCTTCTTGATTGCTTCATGTCCAAACCTTCTGGTGTGAAACCTGAAACTCAGTGACCATATTTTTTTCTCAGAGATTATCTTGACAATTCAAATGCTGTACATTGGGATGCATTGAATTTTGACAAAGCTGAAATGACTGTTATATGCTGCTTTTCTCAGGTGAAACCTCATAAGCTCAAACTGCAATCTTCAATCAATTTCACCACAAAACCGAATAGTTCAGCGTATAGTAAGGCATCGAGAAAGAACATTTTGGATGCTGTGTCTATTCACAAGAAGAAACCAAGAGTAAAATGTTTAGCTACACAGCAGAAGAACAAGCTAGTGCAAACTTCCCAGTTGACCAAGCACCAAAAGTCAGTTTTCCCTGTTCGTGGCATTCTCAAGAATCACAAAAAATGGATTTCAGGGGAGCACTCCACATTATGCAACTTGCAGAGTGCTAGTCAAGTGAATCAGTGTGGCATCCCACAAGCTGACAGGCACGTCAGGTTCTCAGATAAGGATGACATACTAGGACCAAGGAGGAAAGCGTTTCCTTCTGTAGAGTGTTCTAAATTGCAAAATGTTTGCAGTTTAAATTCCGATGCCATTCCTGCTTCTTTTGTAAAGGACCATACTATGGAAAGGGGTAATGTTTTAGCGATTATGGAGGTGAATGGAAGTGATGAAGATGTTTCAATTAGCACAGAAAATGAGACAGAGGTTCAAGCTTCAAATGAAAGGCAGTTGTCATATACTTGTCGTCCTGAGATACCAAATTTCGTGAGGCCGCATATGGGTTGTCCAGAGCATTTATCTGACAGATCCGTGACTGTAAATCAAGTTGCACTGCGTAGTGAAAATTTGCAAACATTTGAACGAGGATACAGTGATGCATCACATGACCCCTCATATGCTGGCTCCCCAAGGTTTCTTTCTCTGAAAGAAGGGTATAATGCTAGTGTGAATACACAAGGAAGTGCAGATATTTTAAAAGCTTCCAACACTAGTGACAGGTTGGTTCAATATGCTTCTGGGTATTCTACCTCTAGTGCTGCTGCAAGGTGTTCCGGAGAGTATGTAAAGGCATTTCCTCAGCCTTCATCATCTTATTTTGCAATGAATGGAAATGTAAATGGAAGGCTCCCCTGTCCATCACAAAACACCTCAGTAAATTACAGTAGCCATTCTTTGCAATACCAACCATTACCATTCTGTCATCTGTCTCCCAAAGAGTTGATGCGCAGTATATGCTCCTTTCCGGACTGGAAGCAAAGAGCAGTTATGGGTGAAGAAAAATGCATGGATGAAGATTTCTGTGGTTTGCCTCTTAACTCACAAGGGGAACTAATCCAGTTGAATTCAAGTGGTAAAGGTGCGTTTAACCAGTTGATGAGGCCGACGAGTGCAGGGACAGGTTCTTCCAGGAGCTTAGATGTGCATAACAGATTGACAAATAGCTCCGTGGATCTTTCAAATTTTAAAGATAAGAATGGTGATGGTGGAGTACCAACAAAGGACCAGTTAAATGCATTTCCTGCTTGGAACTATGTGAAAGAGAACTCTAACTTACCTGTATCTTCTAGGTTAGGTATCAGTAGGTTACAAGGTACTGGAAGAACAGATGTCCGCTATTTGGATTTTGTGGGGGAAAATAACCACTCTGTCTATCACCTGGAGTCAGACTTGGAGCTAATGAACATCTCTCGTGATGGGCCCAAAAAATACTACCAGGTTCAGAACCAAAACGCAGATGGAAAGGGCCATCAGCAGGGGAACCCTGACCATGTGCCAATGCATGTGACCCAACCAACAATGCGATTGATGGGTAAAGAGTTTACAGTTGGTAGTAGCAGCAAAGACTTGCAAGCATTTGAGGATGGAAAGGTTTGGACTGATAAGCAAATCATAGCAGAGCATCGTCCTGCCAACACTGGCATTGACAGTTACTCATTAGAGAGGCAGCGTCAGCACGACCCCATCCTATATCCAGCTTCAGGAAAAGTTAAGGAGAATGTAGTTTGCTTATCAGAAACTCAAATCAATCAGGCATCACAAAGTGCACTACAGATTAAACCTCCAGGTTCTAGGTTTACTCACCCATACCTCAACTGTAAAATTGATGCAGGATACCCAAATTGCTCTCCCCCCATCAATGAAAATCATATATCTAACCCACATCCTTATTTACCTTCAGCTGATTGCCCTCCATTATTTAGTCGGAGTCCTCTTTTCCAAGAGCCCTTTCCATGTGGATATGAGTCTCTGAAAGTTAACACACAAATACCAAAATGGGCCTCCACTCACAGGAATATAAGTTCCAGTTCTGCTGAACTGCAGAACAAGCAGAAACTATCTCATGCTACAAAATCAGCCTTTGAGTTTCCTTTCTTGCGTCCAGATTGTGGAGAGCATGTCCAGCCAACTTGGTATCAGAGCTCTTCTAAGAGCTTGCCCCCATGGTTGTTGAGCGCAACACAACAGAAGGAAACATCACTTGGTCCTTTTCAGTCTTGTTCTGATGTGGGAGTTAGACATTCCTACCCAATGTCTGAAACGAGCCTTCGAATTATCCCTTCTGTACAGAATGTACCCAATGTTTCTTATCCATACAATCCTGTGCCTTCTCACTCTGCAATGCAGAATTCACTTGTTCCGGCATCCTTTGCTCACCCTCCACTCTTGCCACTCTGCCGTGGGTTTATACGAACTTCTGACATCAATAAGATCCATGTAGATAGAATGAAGTTCAAAGAGAGAACAAACCCAAGACTTGGTATTAAAGAACCTGCTCAAGGCAAGAAAACCAGAAAGAGGCCTGCAGCTAAATCTGATGGTTCTGCAAAGCCAACCAAGATACCTAACTTGGCAGTTCAAGAAGACTCCAGGGCTGAGACAGCACGAAAGGCTGCCATGGCTGTACTTGAACTAGATTCAATCAGAGACAAAGCAAGCCATGTAGGATGTGGCCAGATTGAGACTCAAACAGATGGGCTCAGAATTTCACCTGCGATTGATCTCTTTAAAGTAGATGGCATTGCAAGATCAGGTCCCATTAAACTAAGTGCAGGAGCAAAGCACATACTTAAACCCAGTTCAGATATGAATCAGGATAACTCCAGGCCGACCCATTCAACCATTCCTTTTCCTGCAGCAACTAGTTCTGGTAGAGTTGCTGAATCTGAGAAGAAATCAGCCCAGATTTACAGGTTTTAGAAGTAAGCCTACTTATCCTATGAAATATTTAGCTTTTGTCCTTTTAAATCTATTCACGCTTCATAAATGTAACATTTTCTAATGCAACAGGAATGGTTCCTTCTTCCAAGGCACAAGACTCGTCATATTGAACTACTCTTGGGCGGTGAAGTTCAAGGGGAATGCATAGTTTTCAAGTCCACGGAGTTTGATCTATAATAGCTATAACATGTCATAATTATGTCACTGCAGCTGACATGTAAAGTGCTAAAGACCTGTTTGGCAAGTCGTTCTTTCTGTTTTTTCATTTTGCAGGGATTCTGTCGATGGCTATGTAATATGACATCCTTCAAGTGGTTTTCTGCGTGACTTCTGACGTTTCAATGGTAGCATGAACTTTTTTAGAACTTCTATCTTTTTTACCGACACTGTTGGTGAAACAACTAAATTTATGTTAATTATGTGCTCGGAAGCAAATTTTTATGCTGATTTAAGCTAATGAAATGACTTCTTATTGGGAAATTTATTTGCCGCCTTTGATTGCAAGAGAAGCGGAAGCATCTCAATTGCTTTTTCTTGAACCTTTATTTCCATTTAAGTTTGTTGGTTCATAGCATTTTCTTCAAATAATATTTGAAGGATAATGTAGAAAATATATATCCTGCTGATCCCCCCTACATGATTTGTAATGTCTTTTAGGTGAAGAAAGCAACAGCAGAACATTATGCACCCTCTCTAGGAAATATAAAGAAAGAATATTACCAGTGCTGTTAAAAATATTAATCTCTAGTAATGTCAATAACACTCTCTTCACTCAAATTTCATGGTGCATAGAGTTTCAAATTATGGCATCTACTGTCTTCACATTTCATGATCCAGAGCTCTCCTTGCTAGTAGATGTCAATCACACGGAGACAGTAAGGCTTGCTCTTTAAGTTCATTGCTTCATTGTCGAGCATGTTACTGAGGTCTTACCATAAGGGAGAACTGATCTGGACTTGGGAATAAACATTTGAAATTAAAGTTCAGTAGATTTCATTTCTCTTTTGCTTAGTAATGAACCATCTTGGATAGTTACAGAAGCCATAACACGAGACCGACAACGTAATTGTCTTAGCGTAATCAATATTTATAATAGTACATCAAACAACATCTATCCCTAACGAATGATATCTTCACAAAAAGCATAACAACTAAGCCAAATTCCTCTGTATCCAAGTCTAGATTTGTTCACAGTTTGTACAAATTAGCAAAGGGAATGTCTATTTATAGGGATGCTCGGTCTCCTCAGTGTTTCTTTGCCTCTTTTTCAGCCTGCAAACAACTCAAATAGTGTTAAATTAGCAGCATATGAATGTGTGTGTGTGTGTGTGTATATAGAGAGAGAGAGCGAGAGAGGGATTCGTTATTGCTTATATATATATATATACCACTTTGACTACTCGATCGAAGGCATCTGGTCCATATTTTTCAATGTATCGCTCCACAGATTTCCTGGCATCAAGGCTCATCATCTGGAGGACCTTCCTCTGGCCCTCAGGATAATTTGAGCTCACATAGCTTCCAACTTTTATGTACTTTCGCACAATGTTCTCGTATATGTAAGCTGCACCATTGAAGATTGGCAGCACCAACCACAAGCAAAACACAAGCTTCATGTATGGCCAAAATGGAAACCTGTCATGAAATAACTGAATGAGATCGAGGAAAAGAAAAAGAAGAAGCAAAGATCCAATTTTTTTTTGCATATGACTGGCTATCAAAGAAGATATACACTACCATTGAAGGACTTTCCAACAGGATAGCTCGAAGAGTGTTATAAATGAGTATAGAACCCAATATGTTAGCCATTGCTGATCATCAAGTGTGGAAGGACTCTCGATGGCTCGCATCGATGCATATCTGTTGATATTTCATATGAAACTTTGTTTAGTTATGTAATAATGCCCTTTCCCACCCCCCCACCCCCCCCCCCCCCCCCCCCCCCCCCCCTTTTTTTTTTTCTGTGTCATTTCTAGTCCTTCATGACATAAAAAAAAAAAAAATTTTAATGGAATTCTCTCTACTTACAAGGGAAAAAGAAGCATCACTCCTGGCCTGGTTTACAACCAAAAAGCAAAACAGTTAGACAAATATTGTACTCGTGAATAGTTTTTCAGCTTTGTGCATGAGCACCTATGTCTATTACCCTCTCAAATATAACTGACGTATCACCATAAACAAAGAGTTTACAACAGGATGACATGGTTTGAAGACGTAAAATTCAAGAAAAATGGAAATAAAATGTTGAGATATATGTATCGAACATGTTGACTATTTCATGCATCAATAATAGATAATCCTAGAACTTTTTTTTTTCCCTCTCCAAGATTCCCATGTAATTCATCACATTTAGTGCTAAGCAAAAATGGTGTTTCAGGCATGAAATTCAAAGAGAACTTTGATTCTAATGAATATACATCTTTGAACATGGTTTCGTTTCTGGAAGAAGTACCCGATGATCGCATCCAAATTCCTTGCAATAGCTGCGAGAACTCCCATGTCGACGTGCTGCTTTTCTTCTCTCTCTCCCTCACTCTAATCAATAAACGAGCTGAAGATTATGGTGAGATGATGATGATGGGGGGAAGTATGAGAAATGTATTAGGTTTTAATAAGGGATGCTCGATCATGTGAGGTTAATGATCAAACTGTAAGTAAAGGATAACTTTTGGACGAGCCAAAGTCTTCTTTTCTCCAACTAGAAGAAAGGAAAATGGAATAAGAGACTGCAAGGAAATGGAGGAAATGCCAAAAGTGCACCTTGCTTGGTCTTTGAATATTTTTTGTAGAGAGAGAGAGAGAGAGAGAGAGAGAGAGGGGTAACTTACCTTTGTCTCTCCTATGCGTGTAACTATGGCTATTGCTCTTCTTTTCCCGGAATGTAGGAAAGAAATCATGACTTCCACCAGGGATTCGAAAACTCCCCATTTGCAAGCACTCTACTTGAAGAAATCTAAATGTTCCCTAATGTGCGATGGCATGTGCTTAATATGCGCTTTTGAGTCCTAAATTAAAAAGAAAAAAATATATATTCCGTCTGACAGCTCAACTTAGAATAATGTATAAATTATATAGTAGACATGGGAACTTCAGAACTCCAATCCTATTCATATAATCTTGACACAAAACGAAAGCAGTATCACCAAATCTCCATGTTAAACCCAGAATTGTCATACTTTAGCCTGGTAGTATCGATTCTACATGGGCAATGATGGATTTGACCATGACAACTTGCCGCAATAGATATGTACATACATATATACATAAGATATACGTATATATCAAGAAACAAATTGTCAGAAGAAGAGATGGTAAGTAGATGCTAGTGGTGATGGCGACTACATACAATACCAGAAATGGCAGGTGCGATTGAATTTTACCAGTAATTGTGAATGGATCAACAATAGTTTGTAACACTTACAAATCATGAAGTGTCTAGTGTGTGTGTGTGTGTGTGAGAGAGAGAGAGAGAGACGTGAACTGAAAAGCAGTCACATCCACTTTTTTTTCACCAAATATTTCAAAACCAACATTAGGTTAGGCTTTGACTTCAGTTGAATCGGGGAGAAGATGAAGGACTCAAGAACGATAATCGTTTCCATACTTTGCCATTTTGCGTATCATTTGATTTAATTCATACAAGGTAATGAAAAATAAATAAACAAAGAAGAAGAAGAAGAAGAAGAAGAAGAAGAAGAAAAAAGAGAGAGATCCAACCAATCACCTGCACCTTCTTGCTCAAGAAGGAGAGTAAAATTCTAAGAAAAATGCTACATGTAATCCTAATTGTGGTAAGATAAATTTCTGAATAACTGTTATAAGTATATGAGGATAAAAATAATAGTGGTTATTCTCAATTTCACATTGATTCTTTGTGTTCCAAAATTGCGACACTAACATTCTTATAATATCGGCCAAAGTGTTTCAAAATGTGACGTTTACGTTCCTGTAATATAGATCAATGTAAAATCATTACGTTTTCTATCAAAAAGTAACAGGCACATGCCAGTAGTTAAATTTTTTCTGAACAAAACTATTTATTATCGAATTAAAGTAAAAAAAAGTAAAAGGGGAAAAAGTTTAGAATGACATAAATATCATTTAAAATTATAATTTGGATAGTAAATAATTTTAGTTAAAAGTTACATTATAAATATAAAACAAAAATTAATTTCTCACCAAATTAAAAAAAAAAAAAAAAAGGTAAGAGAAAAGTCTATAGCGGTATGAACTATGAACATCAATTTGATGTTTTAATTTGGTTAGGAAATAATTTTAGTTGAAAAACGGTGAACATTATATTTAAGAGAAAAACTAATAGTTTCAATCTGTATCATAGCAGTACAAGTGTCTCATTTGGAACACAAGGGTCAAAGTGAAAATAAGACTAACCATGAGAGTAAAAGGTAATTAATGTTAAAAAAATAAAAAGGAATAAAATGAACTAGGTTAGGCCCACTTTTATTAAATTATATAGTTTTCTTTTTTCCGAAAATCAAACCTCTTTGGTTTGACTGTAGCAAAGTTTTGAACACCTACCTAAAAAACAAGGGTGCACCACATATTTTTAATATGCATTCACCAAATATCTAAAGATTTAAAACTAATTAACTCTTGTAGCTCCATAATCAGTTTTAGCTCTTCCATACAGACCCTTATTGATGACTAGAAATTTAGAATGGAGAATTTTCCATAATTAATTACCACAGTGAAATTAAATAATAGCACAAAGTACCAAATTCATGTCTCATCTATGGTGCTTTTTTTTTTTTTTTAAAAAACTTATTTGTTTATTGTATAAGTTCAACAACAAACCAATAGTATAAGTTGATACCAATAGCACTTCTTTTATCTTGTATAATTTTACGTATAATTTATATAAAAGCTATCTGTAATTTGATACCCAAAAAAAAAAGTTAATTAACGCTCTTGGTTTTGCTTAGAATCATTATTTCTTGACAGAACCTTTTCTAAACTTTAATGATTAACCCATTACAGTTGTCATCCACCCAAAGCTTGGCATGTTTCAATCAGGCAATCAAATTATTTAAAAGTTTCATACAGAACAGAGAGGTGGGGGCGCCAAGAATTAATTATTCCCTTTCTGATCCTAAAACACACTTACCTTACCTTAAATATTCCGAAAGCTCTATTCACTTTATCCTATTTTACCCAAAGTAATACATATCACTATATTACATATATGTGTATATATGTATGTGTGTGTCTGTGTGCGCGTTGAAGTATTTGGATTTTCATGGTGGCCTAAATTGTTTTGGAAGCTTGCTTTTGTGTTTGTGACGGCAGCTACATTCAAGTGTACGTTAAGATGAAAGTTAATTCACGGATTGATACCCAACATTTTTCAACAATTTTTCATTAATAGGGTAGGATCATACTGCCACATGCCACCCAAATTTAAGCTGTTACAGGGCTGTAAACGTGATAAATAGTAAGTTATACGAATTTGATTTAAAAATTCAAATAAGTCTGAGCTGAGCTCAACTAGCATTTATATATAGTTTTATAATGCATATAAGCTTATTGAATAGAATTCGAGTCATCATGTAACAAGCTCAAAGTGAGTCAAATTCAAGTATCTTGGATGATTTTAAAGAGTAGTAGTGGACAATCCATCTAATAAATTGATGGCAAAAACCATAACACAAATAGTACTTATAAAGAAGGGCGTCATTTGTCTAACATGGTATCATAACTCAAGTTGGTGGGAGGCCTTGGATCCAAGTTTCTTTGGATACATTTGTTCTCCAATCACATTCTGTTCCTCTCTATTTTGGTTGGTATGTTGCATCTTCACGTACAATACGAGGCTATATGTAGGAAAAAATGTTAGAGAGTTTGATATGCACTATTAGGCCTTTTACCTAAGAGCTTAATCTTTTGGGTACAGTCTCGACTAATATCAATAGTATGATAAAATTATACCAAGCCTTGTCATCACTGCCTCAGAAAACTAATTTTGATATGTTAATGTTCCATAAAAATTGCCTATTACATTATGCGATATGTTAAGGTTCAATTAAAATTGTCTATTACATTGTGCAAATATCAAGAAGATCAAAGGTTGTTGTCTTTGTTTTATTTTTTATCCTTTTTTGGGTGAACCAAGTAGTAAAGCAATTTGAATTTCTAACATATTTTTTGACAAATCAGCTATAAGATCAAGAATACTCAACATATAGCCCAAAAAATTGTTTATTGAAGTACTTTCCCTAGAAAAATTAATATTGTAGTCATATGAGTGGGGAGTCATATATATTAGAATATATATCTTTTACTTCAACAATAATGTTATGCAACTATATACGTATGAGCAAAACTTTAATAACAATTTCCAAAGGGTTGCTTGTAGATGCCCTTAATCGCACACCATACCATCAACTTGTGCACAATTTTGTGAAAAACAAAGCAGCCCTCGAAATCAAAACAAACTTATAGATTTTGAATTTGAGGATAACTTAACTTTTAAAATTAACAAATATTGGATTTTTTTTTTATTTTAAAGAGAATTTTCTATTCATTTCAAAAGTTACTTTTGATTTGTGTTTTTAAGAAATTGTGTTTTCACTACATTCTATGTGATAAGTAACCTCGATATGAAATGAACTCATATGTGTCAACATATATCTTGTAAATTTTACGGGTATGTGTCCTATTTATGAGAAGTAAATATATAAAATAATAAGTCTCTACATTTTTTTTCCACGTATATATGTACATATACAATGGGGAATAGTATCATGTCTTTAGTCCAACTCAGCAGTCACAAGAATATAGAATAGGACAAGAACTACTCCCTCATCTGTTTTCAATATCACTCTCCATCCCCATGGTGAGGAAAGAGGTCACAGTCGTCCTAGCTGGTCATGGACAGAAAGTCTCCATCAAAAGTTTTGATGAGCATAAATCATCATGTTATCCACATTTGCCATTTATGCATGATGTAAGTTGGTTATGTTCCATGATATTATGGTATATATAAGGGACCATATATATATATATACATATATACAACCCATGATAGGTATATATGCAAGTGACAACCAGGGTCCAGGGATGAACTAATTAGTGGGGCCACGGCCACTCACGTGAAATCAATTCCACAGAGAGAGAGAGAGAGAGAGAGAAAACTCAGGCGATACAGAACTAGTACAAGCCAGTGACTTAAGGATATTTATAGGATTTCACGAAGGCTGCAGTTACTTCACTTTTTCCTTAACCTGGGTGGCTGTCGGCCAACTCAAGTTTGGCTCTTGAGCCAGTCTCGTTAGTGCTAGCATTAGTAAGATGTGTATTTATTATCTGAACCAATTGTATTCAGGTTTTGGACATAAATTTGACTCCTGTTACTGTATAAGTTTGAGCCTCACCGTTGCACAAGAGGGTTTCCTTCGAAATTGATCAGTGAGTTTTTTTTTTTTTTTTTTTTAACCTTTTCGTTCTCTATAACTCTTCTTTTGAATTTTGTTTTTTCATTTTTTTTTAAAGTTTCGTGCATGGGAAGTATGTGAAATTACTGTAGTACATATCAGTGATCGCCCTTTCACAGAAAAGTCAATGAAATCGTAGATCACAGATCAGTTACATAAGTACCAATTTCATTACATTCATGAATGCACGTTGGAGAGAATTAGTTAAGAAAATGTGACACAAAAATTATTGTATGTACTATTTTTTCTTTCCCATCATTATTCTCTCATGAGAGGGAAATGAAATAAAATAAGACAAATATAAAGCAAACGAAATTTAAATAGCATTTGAACTTTTCTCTTATATTTTTTGAATTTTTCATTATTTCAGTCTATAATGAAAGAGTAAAGTTTTAAAAGGAATGCTAATTTTATTGATATAAATTTTTGTTGCAGGGTGAGTTTTGACAAATAATTTCTCTTGTTCTACACATTAACCATCTTGGTTGAAAAAGAGCCAAAAGCATCTCGAGACGATAAATTTAATTTTCATCAATTATAAGAGTCAAAATTTTTCTACATATATAATTTACTGTGAGAGATTAAAAATTTAAATAAAAAAAAAACAGATAAAGAAGATAAAAATGTGTTAAAAAGTACCCAGTTGATAGTTTTATTTCACTTATGCAACAAGTTCTTTTAATTCTCATCGTCTGACGACAATTCGAGGCCTATATGGCTCGAGCCATAGTATTTTTTCTGTCATTTTTAATTAATTTATATAGAAGGCAATAAGCAAAAATATGATTATGAATTGATCAACTTAATCTAAATATGAGTTATTGAAAGTAAGAACATAGAAATTGGTTTGCAAATTTTTTTTATTACGATATCATTTCTTTAGAGGTAAAATGATCATATAATACGCGTGCACTCATTCAAGTTAGCTTGCCTGGGGCACCAAGAATAGAAGTTTGGTTTTGTATATATGCTTGTACATAGAATATATTAGCATTAACCCCTACTATGTACGGAATCATTAGAAGTAAAACAATTCATGAAATTATATAATATATTAAATATTTTAATAACACGTAGAACCTCAACGTCTGTTAATACTGTTACTAATAATTTTTAATAACATAACACTATTTTTAAATTTCTTTTTTAAATTTTTTTATAATAGATTGAATTAATATGGAGTAATCTCATGATTAAGATTCACTGCCAAATCTTAATAAGCTCTAAAACCACATTAAATTATTTTTAAATTTTTGATTTTTAGTTCCCTGCATATGTGGGTGAGGTTTTGTTACTACTATTGACATGAAAAGTGAAAGATTGCAGAGTGCTTCTCAATACAGCCATGCAATTCCATTTCTGAACAAACTCAAGTTCCTTTTTTAGTGGTTTTAAAGAGGATAGATTGGTGTTTTTGGATTCAATTTAAATTAAGCTACATAATTAATGTTTATTTTAAACCTGCTAAGGTCATGGACTCTCTATTAGATTTTATTCTTAAGTTTTCTTCCTCCACTTCTTGTGCATTATTGGACCCAAATAACCTGACCATATACCAAGTCTATTACAAATGTTAATGCAAGATGTTAGGTTTTTTAAGCATAAAAGTCTTAACCCAAGTTAATGCTATAAAAAGGTTGATTTCTAGTATGATTGATAAAATCAAAATTCATTAAAACTTGAAAAAACATTTAAAAACCTTAAAATAATTCAGAGGATTTGTATAATAAACTGTAAATTTAAATAATATGTAGAAATTTCTTAATATATATATATATATATTAAGCTGAAAACAGATTAATCATTGCAAAAGAAAAATAATATTCTTGGGACTTTTATCTCTTTCATTATCTTTAAAAAAAAAACAAATTTGAACTCAAAAGACACAGTCACAATACATGTTTTTTTTAAAGATAAAAACATGAACATTGATATTTTCTGAACTTGTCATCTGCTTAAAAATCCATCCAAAAATAATAAAAAAAGAAGCCGAGAGAAATCAATTTTTAAAGAGGGCTGCAAGGTGGCTTTCTTATTTTTCAAATGTTTAGAAAATAGGATTGAGCAATTGGAGACTTCACTTCACAGCCTTACATTTCTATATAGATATACTAAACGTTTAGATTTTTTAGCTTGAATTTTTACAAACTCTTTTTTAACTATATATATATTGTGGTACTTCTTTTAATATTAGAAATATACTTTGTTGTTCTCAGTGATGGAACCTTGTTCTATTTACCTCTTCTTCATAAATTGATAGCTATATCATTACATTAAACTGCATGATCATTAAAAAAAAAATAGAAATTTGAAATAATAATCAAATTTTGGTGAAGAACATGTTCTGGGAAATTGAGTATTGCGTTTTGTCTTCAATGCGGGCAAGCCATAAGCATCTCTTGCTGCTTCTTCATCGTCCTATATAATCACCTATAATAAACACAGTACTAAAATTCGATAAGATCCCTTTATTAAAATTCAAATATATTAACATATATATTTGTTAGCAGCAAAAAGGAGTTTCATGAATTTAGAAATTCAAATTCATGAACCTAATCCAAATAACTTATGTTATGTAACCACAACCATCATTGGTAAATTAAGAAGAAAATCCAACATGGAAAAAGGTTGTAAATATTATTAATGCACTAAAAATCTAAAAAAGAAGTAAAAAGGTTAAGATTCAAGGAGATGATCAAAAACCTTTTTTTCCTTCATTTCATTTGCTCTCGTCTCGCAAATAAACTTCGGAGGTTTATTCAGAGTAGTCTATCCTAAAAATCAAAATAAACAAAGAGGGATGTAGAAGTTAAATCGTGGACAATCTCATAAAATATAAAATTCTAGGAATCTTGAAATACATACATGAATACTTGTACATATATAGATGTGTGTGTACATAATATACTTACATGTTGAGGGTCAGAGCAATTGAGAAATAGAAATGCACCCGAAAACGATTTGATGAAGTTTGACAATCTTGTAAACTGCTTTGGTTCTGGTTCAGTCTCACACATCAACTCCGATAATAAACACATGTTTGTGTTAGATACATGACCATCCATATAACACCTCAATTTAAAGATCCACATATATCTCATTTTGGTAGTAAAAGAGATTTTAGGAGCGATATTTAGTATAGATAAATGTAAAAGATGCACACATATCTTTGATTTTGAGTTTTGATAGTAAAAGATATTTTAAAAATGTTAGAGAGATTTTAGAGGCGAGATTTGGTGGGATTTTTTAAAAACAAAATTATGTGGGATTTTAGTGGAGACGCAAGTATTAAAAAAAAATAGAGGAAAACGAAATTGGAAGACAATAAGAAAGGAGGAAAAGGTTGTGAGAGAGATTTTAAAAATGTCAAAAGGATTTCAGGAGTAAGATTAGGTGAGTCTTTTATGGAGACATAAATAAATAAAGGTGAAAAAAGGAAATTGGAAGATGGTCAAAAAAAAAAAAGGAGGAAAAGGTTGTGAGAGAGATTTTAGAGATTTTAGGAGAGAAATTTTAGGGGCGAGATATGGTGGAATTTTCCTTGAGACAAATTAAAAAAAGAGGAGAAAAAAGAATTAAAAAACAAATCAAATTAAATTGCAGGATTCCCTATTTTTGAGATTGTGTTTCCATCTTAGAATTTTAACTCTTTTAATTAATTCCTATCATTAATTTTTTGTTTAATTAGATTGTGATTTTTTTTTGTTTTTATTTAATAAAAAGGAGAGAGATGCTTGATTGGTTAGAAAAACTAGATGTGTCACACGTCGTCACAGTTAATTGAGATATTTAAAAAAATAGGAATTGAATTTTGGAGCTCTGTGAGGCTTTCATTACATTTACTTATAGTATAGTACATATATATTTATTTATATAAGATTTTTTGTTTTTTTAATTCAATTAAATGGTGGAATCGAATAAGTCATTGAATTTTCCCAATTCATGAAGAAGAATGCCCATTGGTAAGTGAGAATGGGTATTCCCACTCCCTTTTGCCTTGTCAAAAATTATAGGTGGGATACGCGCTATGCAAATGTTCCTCACCTTATTGAACTTTTTGTCTATGTAGTTATTTAATTCCGGTGTTTTATCAATTATCTTCATATAATAAGTTTTCTCATATTGTCAAGTGGCATAATTTTAAAAATGTCAGCCCAAACCCAATTCCATACCAAAATTGATGAACATATCAGCTCTTGGAGTTGATTTTATCTAATAGAATATATGAGAAGAAGAATGGCAAGCCAGAATGTGCATCAATACCAACCCATTTACACTTACCAAATATGACCTTAGAATAAAAAATTAAAAAAAACATAGAAAGTTATTTATCAAACCCAACTTATTTTGAACTTATTTACCAAACACAACTCCATCTTAAAGTTGTGTCTTCAAATCACACCTTTAGTTAAAATTGTGTAAGTTTCATGTAAAATTTACAAAATAAGATTTACATAAAGTTGTGGTTTCAAACCACCACTTCACTGAAGTTGTGGATTGAAACTACGTCTTTTTACAAAAAATATGTAAAATAAGGTGTAGTCAAAATTGTGGTTTAAAACCACGACTTCATTAAAGTTGTGATTTGAAATTACAACTTTAAGAATAAGTTGAGTTTGATAAATAAGTTTGAAATAAGTTGATTTTAATAAATAATTTTTTTTTTTATGATGGTGAATTTGGTAAGAAACTCGCATCATTGCAGCCCATTTCCACTTACCAAATATGACCTTAGGATAAAATATATATTATATATATACATACAAAGTTTCGGAGAGAAACGAGCTTTGTAAAAAATCAACACAGCCCAACCCAACCTGAGTAGCCCAAAAGTCTAGCACAGGCCCGGGTGAAACCTCACCGAAAAAAAACAAAACAAAAAGGGCCTTAGGGTAATAATGGAGCGGTAAAAGAGGACCAATTGTCGGGTTCGCGCCGAGTTGGCTCCTATTTCCAAATTTCCATATCAGCCACTGTAATTTTCTCTATCTACACTCTCTCTCCAACTCTGACGGACGAACCCTAAAACCCAAAAACGCAAACCATTCGATCGGGTTGCAGCCAGTTAGAGCTTCTTCATCATTCTCTGTACGCATCTCTCTCTCTCTCTCTCTCTCGCTCGCTCGCACTGGACATGAAACTTACAGAGTATATTATAAAATTCGAATCTGTTTATTGGTTTATTTTGAATCCGAAATCCGAATGTTAGTAGGGTCTTTCTGTTGACGTTTCATGGCGGATTTAAGATCGGCGCTCATGTTCCGATCCGATGTCCGTAGGGTTTTAAACGGGTTCTTGTGACCCGACTAATTAGTACCTGCCTCGGTTCGGGTAGGTCCGGTGGATCTAGTTTTTCATATTCTCTGTAATTTGTATATCTCTCTGGCCTGCCCAAATTTGCGGGTCGACCCCATGCGGCAGTTCCTCACTGTTCAGGTACTGGGTCTAGTGATCCGGGTTCTGAAGGTTTATATGCGATCTGGGTTGGCCTTCTTTGGGCGGTTAAAGCTTTTGCATGCAGAATTTATGGGTTCTCATGAACTTTTTCTATAATTTTTAACTTCGTCCCTCCGTTTGTATGTCGCAGTTTTTGGTGATGTGGTTCATCAGTATTATAGAGTCATTTACATTCTTATTTAATATGATTTTTCTGAATTAAAATGCTTGTAATTATCATTTTTTTTGGGTTCACGGAGCTAGTATGTTGCCTTAGCTTCTCAGTTGTCATTGTTCTATTATTGCTATAGTCATGTTAATCTGAATAACAAGCTTTTCGTGGGTTAGGATTGATTTAATTTTTCATAGCTAGCTTTATTCATAGAATCAATCCGTTCTACCTTGTTCCTATTACCAGTCTTTACCATCTCTGGCAATGTCCAAACAATCTTGTTTCTCATATCCATTGGCTTTGTGAGGCCATCTTACACTCGGGGCATTGGGCCTTCGTGCTGTTTGTTTTGTTATGTAGCCATTGCATGAGCTGATGTTTGCATTTTAAAGTACATGTCCATTTGTTGTTTTGAAAATCAAACAATGCTATAGCAAAGCTTGTCTCTTTTGTGCAGTTTGCTAGTGTTTGTTTCAATTGGGTCTCAAGTCCAGCAATAATGTGGTGACCTTTATATTTTGCTTCTTCATGGAATGGGTATTAAGGAGGTTTGCAAGTCACAGTGGAACAAGAGATCTCGGAGGAAGGTATTTTGATGATGTTAGGATGAGGATTGAGGTGTTGGACGTAGTCATGTTAATCTTTTACTGATCAAAAGAAGAGAAGAGTCATGCTGATCTTCTACCGTTTTGAAGTATGTGAACCATTTGACATAAGGTAAGAGTTGTCAGGCAACCTACTTGCTGAAGCAAGTCTCCATAATGGAAAGAAATCTATTTTGAGTGAAAAAGACAGGTAGCTATTGGATGAGAGAGAGAGAGAGAGAGAGATTGGCTTGGCTAGCAATTCTTGGTGGATGTTCCTAAATTATGTGAACTACATTGAATTTGCATAGCTGTTGGTGGCACCAACCAATCCTCCAAGCAAAAGTTTTATCTATTTGTTTTTATCCTTTATTAAAAACTTGTAATAAGTACTTCTCAAAAGCGTTGTGTTGTATAATCCTTGGAAAAGAGTTGGGGTTGATAAAGTGTTGCATAGGAGTAATGATGCCATTTGCAGTGCTAAATGTAAATGTTGATAACACTTTACCAAAAAACGTTGATACTATATCGATTTACGTTTTGGAATGACATTCTGAAACATTGTACACTTTAGTTCCAAAACGCGGAATTTAGTGATCCAAAAAAGAATACGCAAAAAAGGTTTATAATACTTCTAGAAATGGGTTTTCAGATGATTAATTTGAAAAAATAGACCATATTTTATTAGATGGCCAACTGTTAAAAGAAAAATTGATTTAAAAGTATCTTAAATTCTAATAGTGTAATTTATACAAGTGTACTCCTATCGTATCTCATTTTAGAATATGTGGCGTACCTTATTCCACGTATCAGAAAGATTTTGCGTTCTAGGTAACATAAGCTGATAATGACTAAAAATTGAAGTGGAATCATTTGAATCCTAAACATATTGGTCAATAAAACACCAACTGAATCTTTTTGGTTGACATGCAATTGAAACTGAACTAGTGTCTGACTTTGATTTGTGTAACACTCCTTTCATGTTTGGCATTGCAAAACTCATGCAACTTTTCACTTACCAAACATGTATATACACGCACATCTTTCACTTGTTATTTATTGTAAGGGTACACTTTATGGAAATGGATTTGGAAGGAATGGTGGTCATTTTTCAATCATGTAAGATTTGTGGTTAAGAATGGCCAGAGAGTTAGATTCTAGGATGATCTATTTTAGAGGCATTTCTAGAGTTATATGGTACAGTGCCAAACAAGAATACTTCTGTTTTGACTATGTTTTACTAACACTAGCATTGTGAGGGAGCCTATTTTCATTAGAGCAATGTAGGATTAGGAATTGGAGGCTATGAATGACTGTTTTGAACTTCTTAATGGTGTAAAATTTACTAGGGTGAGAGATGATGCGATCAGGTGGAAGGACAAATGTGGGAAAGTTCACCGTAAAATCTTCGCACTCCATTTTCCTTAGAAAGCCATATGGAGATTGGGGATACCAAAGGTCTCTTTCTTTGCTTGGATTGCAGCTCTGGATTCAATTCTCACTATTGAAAATATGGGTAAAAGGAGCTAGATGCTCCTGAATTGTTAGGAGAGCATAGGAATGAGAGTCTCATACTTTCATTATGAGGTGGCCAGAGATTTGTGGAGCTTATTGTTTTCCATGCTTTGTCTGGTGTGGGTGATGCAAACCTCAATTCTTCAGTATTTTGAGAGTTGGCTGCCTGGTGTCCTTCCAGGAAGGTTAGGGAGGCTTGATATGGTGGCACCTATGTGTTTGATTTGGTGCATGTGGAGGGAAAGGAATCGTTGGACTTTTGAGAATGTGTAGATGGTGGTACTATTATGAACCTAGTGGCTAGGGAAGAATTACTTATTCTTTCAAAACGGATTTTTCATACAAGATACCCCTTCTATATTACCCCTTCCTCCCTTTTATATCTCTCTTAATCCCCTTTCAATCTAATTAAAGCTAATAGAAAAACTGACTCTGAAAGCTACCGCTGTTTTTTATATGAAAATAGTGCAAGACATTTCAAGACACTTGACTAACCAACCAACCAACCTAACAACTGGCAACTACTTCCTAATCAATTAACTAATCTTAATATTTTTTAACTCGCCCAACCTGACTAGATCATCCACTCAATATATAGTTTATTGCAGCTCATTTTTCAGTTTAAGCTCATGTTGTAACATTCCCACCCTCTCAAGTCTCAACTCAAGAACTCTTGATGGGTAGTTTCCCATCCTTCCCAATCCGCATGTTCCACCTGTGGTAGAGCTTATCCTCTAGTATCCCTGGGCACTTCTGGAACAATTATTGGTTGTTTTGATCATATCCATGGTGTACTAGTGAAGAAAGCCGGTCTTTTTCAGATGGACCTTGAAATAGAACTTCCACTGGACTTCTAAATTCAATTATATCAGTTACCTTAGTCCTATTCTTATCTTCTAGGCTTCAGTATACTAGAGTACATGCTATATAGTCTGTTTGTGGCCTTCTTTTATTCAATAGAATGTTTAGAATGCTAATAATCAACTTCTTATGCAGTATACGGCAAAGTTGAAATTAATTTTGTTGGTCCATGCTGAAGGAGTCTACGTGGATTGCATTTAAGCACAACCCTCTTGCTTGATTCCACATCCCCTTTGCTTGATTTCAACATTCATTGCTGATGTTCTAGCAAGGCCAATTCGATTTTCCTTGGGTAAGCAAGAGCAAGTCATTTTCAATTCCAAAAGCCTACCCATCTCATCTAGAGCCTTTTGCACAACAATCAATCAATCACAAAGCTCTCAAAATTTCTTTGCTTTGACATTTCTTCAAAATCCTCTGCAAAAAGTTCTAACTGAGATGGGGGGTACCAAGAGAATGAGCCATCTCCAAAGTATGCAACAAGCAGCCATTCCGTCACTTTCTTGCATACTCTGATGCATATGAAGGATCATAAACTTGTCCGGGCTACCAAGGGTGACTCATAATTTGGCCAAACACAAAGTCACCCACAAAATACACCCTAATTCTCTTCCTGCTTCTTTTCTTCATCTTCCTTGTTCCCTTTTCCATTATGATTCACTTCCTGTTTTGTCCGTCCCTCTCCTATTTCATCCCCTTTTTTGCCTATCTTAGACACATAATCTAGAGTTTCCATAAACTTCCCATCTTCAGTCATAGAACCTTTGTCATCTTTTTGCCCACAATTTTTCCCACTAGTATTTACATGGTCCAATGAGCCTGAACCCCCACCGCTAATGAAATTCGATTATAGTGAAACTCCTCCTCCTTATCAGAACCATCCCCAATCAACATAGTAGAATCACCATTTGTCAGACCTTTTATTACCTAACACCCAGAGTGATGTTTAACTTTGTCTTGTCTCTTACGTTTCGACTAAAACAAACTAGTTTTTCTTTAGTGTCTCCAGAAAACCTACTGTCAACAGCCACAACACTCCTATTCGGTTCTTCAACAGGTGTGCTTTCTTCTTGATGTGAATTTTGAAATTCTTGAACCCACTAATCATGTCTCTAATTCATGGCCTCCTGCATTTGCTTTATCTCCTTCAAGGCTCTGTTCTGTTCCTCACTTCCTCTAAAATTTCCCTCAGAAACTTAATCGATTCTTTAGTCTCCTAATTTCTTGGCCTGTAGTGCCCTCTGTCATGGTTGTGTTACCTTCACAAGTTGGAGAATTAGCTTGCTTTGATACCACTTGTTATGAATCTAGGGGTAGGGAAGAAGGCAACCTTCAAGAAATCCTTCAAAAACTAGGTAAAAGAGAAGTTGTGTGGATATTTTATTCTTTCAAAAGAGAATTTTTATGCAATATACCCCTTCTACATTAGCTCTTCCTCCATATTATGTCTCTCTTAATCCCTGTCCACTCTAATAGAAGAAAATAGAAAAATTGACCATGAAAACTAGCTCTATATCTGATATGAAAACACACTTTCTAACCAAAAAACTAGCATCTACTTTCTAATCAACTAACTTTCTTGATTCCCTTCAACTGGTCCAACCTGACTTGATCATCCACTCAATATGTAGTTTATTGCAAATTTGCCTCACTTTATAGCTCCTGCTCAGGTCGTAACGAGTTTATAGGCTAAAGTTGTGTTTAGTTAATTCATTTCAACTTTGGATTAAGGGAAACTTTTGTGATTCTTCCTTTTTCTTTTATTAACTGTTAGGTAATTATATATTCTTTTGCAAACCTTCTAGTGTACACCTAAGAAGAATGGACACAACATGGCACAGGCACACTGACACAGTGATTTTTAAAAATTGAAGGACACGATAAAAAATATATCTTATGTATTTTTATATGTCATATATAGTAATATTTTATTTAAAGATAATGAAAAAATTACAAGATGGTACCAATTAGGCATAAAGTCACATTATGTTTATTTATAATTGGATTCTAAGTTATTTCTTTTTTCAAACTTGCAACATGTTTTATTTATCTAAATAATGGACACGTATGTCCAAATGATGGACACTTGTGTCTCTTAAGTGTCTGAAATGTATCAAGTTTTAAAAAATTAGAAAAACAATAGGACATGTTTGGACGCATGTCCAAAATGTGTTTGATAAGTGTCTGACTAGCGCCTTCATAGATGTGTCCATGCTTCTTAGGTGTGCAAAGGTTGTGGCCTATCTGGATACTCATCTAGGCTACCAAGTAAGTTCAACTAATGTCTAGATAAGGCAGTAACTGGACTCGCCTTGGTGATGGATGGTTGATGTGTAGGCTGAGCAGTTCAGTTAGTTCATTATTCCTCAAGTCCATTTGTGGTTTCTCACCTTCATACGATAAATAATGCTTACCCTATTTGCTGTCTGTTATTGAAACCAATATGTGCTTTTCCTATGTTTAGGATGATTTTACTTTTTATTTTGGCATGAATTAGGGTGCTGTTGAATTTTTTCAAATCTTGTGAAGTGAGGGGGATAATCTTAAAATATTTGAAATTTAGAATTTTTATATGATTGGGATATATAAAATTGTTAACTTTTAGTAGTCTAAAAGCTTTGGTATGTGTAATTTCTAATTACAATTAGATTTTAATATATATAATGCTAGAGAGATTATTTATTTAAGTGCAAATATTTTTGTTAATTTATTCATATTTGAAGAATTAGGAGTCTTTTTCTTTAAAGGAAGAAAATTCCTTATAATAGATTTAAAATTTAACCATTTGTTACATCAATTTGCTATTTGAGTGTGATGTATCACTTATGTGAAGTTTATCTTTCCAATGGACAAGCTTGAGTGGAGTTCTTGATGGAAATTAGCATTCAGTGTTCTGCTAGACTAACATTCATCAATCACCCAATTCTTAGATTTTGGTTGACGATGCAATCTTGTTGAAATTGTATTAGATCTAGAAAATTACATCCCCTATTAGGAAACAAGGTCCTTTGGGACCACATTGAATCGCTAAATTCATCGTTCTCAAACGAAAGTGTGCCATGTTTCAGAAGTCATTCCAAAAATATAAATCGATTGGGTATTAGCGTTTTGTGGTAACACTTGGTGGGATCAAGTGGAAATAAAGCACTTGTGTGAAGGGAATGCCAAAATTTGACTCAAAAAGATTATTGTGAGAACAATTTTTTAAAACTTTATGCATTACTATTAGTAGATTGGGCTAGAAGTTGCAAAATCACAATCAAGGGATGAAATAACCAATGGATGGTTCCATTATCATCTATTAGCAATTCCCACTATCATCTATTAGCAATTCCCACTGGGAAACTAAAATCAGAAAATATGGCTCGATGCATTAGTTGCCGTTATGAGGCTATCTATGTTAAATTCCCTTATATACATATTTGATAGATGGATTGCCTTATAGAATACTTATTGATTAATGCTATGTATAGGTACAAATGTATTAGAAGTGCAATTCAAATCTAATCCCACTAGTTCAAATAGTATAATGGGCTATCAATCCATATTAGTGATGAATTCCTTACGTCCAATTACTCAATAGTTTGAGTGCAGGTAGAGGCCAATGCATCATTGCAATAATGGTTGACAAAAGTATCATACAAAATCCACTATTACCATAATCTTTTTATTTTTCTATTACTTTTGAAACCCACAACCCCATTGCTATTGTCTCCCTCCTTCCCACACCTCCTCCACCACATCCTTCCTTCTACGTTATCTTTGTTGCATCATTTCTTGTCTATACTGCATTCCATTGAGTACTCGGGTTGATGATGCAATGGTTGAAACTTAAAGGTTTGAATGTTAGTCCTTCCCACACCTCCTCAACCGCATCGTTCGATGTTATCTTTGTTACATCATTTCTTGTCTATATTGCATTACATTGGGTACTCGGGTTGATGATGCAATAGTTGGAACTTGAAAGTTTGAATGTTAGATGATCCATAGATTTATTAGATAAATAATCTGGATTAAGCAAGACTACAATTGCTCTCCCCATATCCCTCAATGCCTCAACCACTCTAAATTTAATTTATTTATCAGTCTAAATGTATATTGCATGGCATTAAGGTGTGGAAAACTCAAATGTTAAGGATTGATGATGAAAGCCTGGTTAAAAGATCAATGCATGGAGCTTTTAAAAAAATAATACTAAAATAAAATATCAAAACATGTAAACATTTGGTGCTACAATTTTGGTGTGGAGGGGCATTTATGTTTTGAGTGACTAACAAAGCATCCCAACAACAACTTGTGAATATTGATTAAAGGAAAAGAAAACAATGAAAATGAGGACTACTAAATCATTAGCCACCTCTGTGAAGCAATTTAAAAATATATAGCCAATTAAGTGTACCTTATGACCTTTGAAATCTTGTCCATAAGAAGAGGTAAATTTTGTAATTGGTGATTGGCAATGGTACTTGCGAAGAGTGTTATTTCACCTTTGATGATAGACAACTTAGGTTATGATTGGAACTACACAAATTATACAAGATCAAGTGGATTAAAAAGGGAAGTAAGGTTTTTATTGTTCAATGATGCTTGGTTTCTTTGTCCATGAGAGCTTCTATAAAGATGAAATATTTTATATTGTAGTTATGTAGGTATTTTATTTTGCTTGGATAATTATGACATATAACAAACCAATGCTACATGATTAACACTTGAGTACTCTCTCTTTCTAGAATGACAAGTAGATTGCGTTAATTCTATGAATGATGTAACCAACAATGATTGCATTGATTATAATGAAATGCACAAAGTGCTATAGGTAAATCAAAATCTAGTGGGTGCAAATCAGAAGGATGAGGTTCTAAGAAGCACATACATTTGTAAGAAGGTGCCGTGTTCCGTGTTGGATATCGTGTCAGACGCGACACTCATCAGTCCCTCGAGATGTGTCGGACACCAATCTAAATGTGTCCTTTTATATTATCGTTTTTTAAGAATTAAACATGCATCGGACACTTGGGGGACACGCCTGTCCTTTACCTGTGTCCATCACTTACACATATGAAAATACATTGTAAGTTTGAAGAAAATAGCTTGGTATCCAATTGTAAAACGAAAGCAATGTGATTTTATATCAAAGTTGACGTTTAAACTATAAAATAGCAGGTCTTTAATAATTAGTGTTATTCTACAACTTTTTCATTACTTTTGAGTAAAATATTTCTATATATAACATTTTAAAAATACATAAAATACATAATTTTGTTATGATCCTGACGTGTCGTGTTTTGCATTTTTTAAAATCACCATGACAGGATGTTTGTGTTGTGTCTGTGTCACATGTCGTGTTTCCGTGTCCATGCTTCTTAGATGAGGTTACAAGTGAATTTTCAATAACAAGGAAGTTTTACGTTATTGTTTAGCTTGAGTGATATTATTGCCTTGACATGGATTTACTGTAATAGTTGGTTCCTTTAAATTTTAGTAAATTTATACATTTTAAAATGTTTACAAGAATAGGTGAGTAGCATTCGAAAATCTTTTTATGGGAGAGAATCATCTTAGAGTTACGTTTATTGTTTTTTCAATTTATATGTTGGGATTTTCAATCCTTTTATTGATATTATTGTAAAAGTTTTGGTGCTCAAGTGTCCCAAGAGATTAGTCCCGTCGAAGGTGGGCATACTTGGTCATTAGAAAATAAAATTGGTAGATTTAATTTCTTATGAATAACATTTTATTCATATAAAAGGGTGGAGCTTATGTTACATAAACTCTTTTAAGTTTGTTATATACCCGTGTCTAACACTTGACACTTTTGTTAGGGTATAAAGGGTGTCAGACATATCCAGTTTGACATGCATCCAACCAACATATTAAATAGTAGATTTTGTTGTGAAACTGTGCTTAAGACTACCATTCTGTGCATAAAAAGCTATGTTCTGTGCATAAAAAGCTATGTTTGTAAACACCGTTTTACCCTAAATAAATAAAAAGGTATCTAGAAAATATGAGCTAAAGCAGTTTGTTGGTGTTCTTGGGTATGAGAACTAGATAAATTTGGCAATTAAACATATAACCGCACTCGATACCCAACCTATATACCATAGGGTGGAGCTACCTTACGTGGAACACAAACCGTTATGGTATTAGGAACGGGTATAGGAATATGGTACACTATATGCTCTAAAATGTTGTACGATAGAAATATGCTTGTATATATCACACTATTAGAATATAAGGTCCTTCTAAACCTGAAAATAATTTTCTTTTAACAATTAGATACCCAATAAAATAGTTATTATTCTTCAAATTAATTATATGGTATTATGACTAAGTTTTTTACATTTGGTCCTTCCAAAACTCCACTTGCTTTATATTTAGTTTATTTGTACTTCACTCTAGGAATAATTTAAGGAGATAAATAGACAATTGGGATATCTTTGGATGATTGATTACACCATTTTGGAACGAAAGTGTACCAAGTTTTAGAATTTGCGTTTGAAAACGTAAGCAAAGAACAAAATTTCCATTTGTTTCCACCGAAACGGCCGAAATGTTTCCGTTTCCTAAGAGACCGAAACGAAACACTAGTGGAATAACGAAACACTATTATTATAATCAAAATACACTGAAATATAGAAAAATGCACCAAAACACAATGTTATATACCTAAACAATAAGTTGTATTAACTCGAATTTAAAATTTTTATAAAAGGTGTATAATTTTTATACAAAAGATTGTATTTTACTATTTTAATATTTGTCACTTTTGAAATGTTTCAAAAACATTTCGGAAACATTTCCGAAATGTTTCCGAAACGTTTCCGTTTCTGAGCCAACCGAAACGATCCCTCGAAACGAAATTTTGATCCTTGAACGTAAGTGGTTAGGATATTTGCATTTTTTGGTAGCACTTGGAGAGATCATGTATTGAAGTAGTTGAGGTTTTGTTTTTTTAACTGATTCAATTAGAAGGAAAAAAGGTTCCTCTTGATATGTAAGATTTCTAGAAGCAACAAAGAATAGATGTATGAAGTGTAGCTGAAAATTTCAAATACTTATGCAAAAATAAAAGTGGGAAGTCTAGCAAATTTAGAGTAGTCTGATTAGGAATCAAATAAAATAATCATTCACTAGTTCATTGTTTCTCACAAAATTAGGTCCTACATGGAGATTTCTTTCTCACTTTCTTATTATTATTATTTTTTTTTCTTTTTTTTGGTTTTCTGGATAAGTATTACCAGGAGTTTTCTATTTATTCATAAATTAAAGTCTTGGTTAATATGTCGTCGTATTTTTTGTGTTATTTTGATCTGATTTGTGACGATATCAGGACGTAGTATGTAGGTAATGCAAGATTAACATGACTTGGCAAATATGCTTGATATTTGTCAATACGAGCCAATACTGACTACAGTAAAATATTGTGAAACATCTCTTGAGATGGCTTTGTATCATTGAGATGTAGCAAAATCAGAGTTAACTTTACAAATTGTAGATCCAGACAGCTGGGCCTTGTATGCACTTTGTATTGCTGGAGAAGTTCAAGTTCTAAGTACCATGTTTAAATCAGCTGCCGAACAAGAAGTTGACGTCTCCAACCACTGTTTGCCCTTCTTTGATCTGCTGCCAACAGTTTAAGAAGGAAGAAGGAAGTTTAAAATAGTTGAAACTTGGTGACCTACCCGCGAGGTGGCCCAGTGGTAAGGGTGAGCAAGAGACTGTGTGGTGAGGCGCACGATCTTGGTTTCAATTCCCCCTGAGATTAAACACATAATTTAAGTGAGGAGTCGTGGCAGTGGGTTGCTGCGCCAGGTCCCAACAGGGGATTAGTTCCACCAAAAGTGGGGACACCCCTGTTATCAAAAAAAAAAAAAAAAATAGTTGAAACTTGGGGAAAAAGCCAAAAGGGGGAAAAGCAGCAGTACGTGTATATTTTTTTGCTAAGCTGTACGTGTATAATATAAATATATATATGTACGTCGATATCAAATTTGGGAGGATTGAGAATGCCACATTCTCTCGTAAAGGGAAGTATTTTCTTTCTAAATAAACTTCTTATTCTGAAATCCCAAATCCATATAATTTTCAGTCCCCACAACCACCACTCAAAAGTCCATCAAGAGGAATAGCATATTATAGATGTTTCATATGGTGTTGAGTTGGAGAACATATTGAGAATGGCGACAATGGTGCTGAGGAGAACAGTCGAAGTTAATGCTTGAGTTGTAACTATTTAGTTTATTATGCACTATCTATGAATGGGGTATTTTAATAAATATTTGTTACCTAACTGCTGTCTAATGATGTAGTAGATAAACTAAGTAGCATTTGTAATGGTAATTTTGGATAATTTCTAATGTGTTTGACATTATACTTTGTCTGTTATATTTCTGCAAAGCTGTTTTATTCTTTAGATATTTTTCCAGCCTAATGTGTACATATGTTTGCAAATTTTCCTAATACTGCTGCCAATATTTTGTCTTTGAACCTTGTTGTCATCTCCCCTATGTATTCATTTTGACTAGGTACTTCATATCATATGACATGTAAGCCAATCAACTGCTTTAGTGCCTGTTGCTTATCGATGCCAAAATTCAACACATTTGTTTGATGGGGTTCTTTTAAGTAGTTTATTAGTGGAAATCTTTTCTTTTGCATAAAGATGTTCACCTCACAATCCATAGGAATTAAATGAGTGGCCAATCTATATAATTTTCATCAGCAATCCATCCAATTGGCTGTTCAATATTTCTTGAGTCTAGAATGAATAGATCTAGTGAATAACCATCCCAATTTTGAATTTTGATACCAAATTGATTGACTCAAAGCATGTTGCTGTTCTCAGCTAGGTTTTTTTTTTTATTTTTTTTATAGGAAAATGATAGTGAGTATCACTTTGGCTGACAATTAAGTATAATTTAACAGAAACCCCCTCTCCGCAAGCAGGGATAAGGCTGCGTACATCTAATCCTCTGTAGATCCCATAGTGGCGGGATTCTCGCAATTGGCTGCCCTTTTTTTAAAATTTTTCAATAGGAGAAAAACAAGTAGTAGAGGGAGTCCTGAAGGAGAAAATGATGAAGATGTAACTTTCAACATATCTTTGGCCAGATTCTAGATTTTTTAATTTTTTTTTATGATTGGTAATTAGCAAGACTCTAGAAATTGCTCAAGAAAAAGCACAACACCTGCTTTCATTTTATGATACTATATGCATGCAAGATGTATGGGGGTAAAAAAAGAATCCTTTTCTTTACAGTCGTATCTACTGTGATAAGAAAGCGCTCTTAGTTCAGTTCGGTAGAACGTGGGTCTCCAAAACCCGATGTCGTAGGTTCAAATCCTACAGGAAAAGGGGTGAATTCATCTTGCTCGGGGGCTCCTATGGCTTAATAAGGTGGAGAGAAGACAAGAAACGAAAAAGTTAGAAGAAGAAGAAAAGCATTAGACATAGATTACCTCAGCTATCACATCTACAGTTAGGATTGCCTTACACAGCCTCAAAAGACTTCAAAAGCTTTGAAAAGTTCTCCAGACTGATCTTTATTTAATTGGAAATTTTACATGACTATATGTAGACTGACACTAATAGGACTTGTACTTTGACCAATGAAACCTCTCAACCTACTAAAACCATAAATACTGACCCAACAACACATACTAAAACCCATGGTCCTTGACTGCAGCTGATGTCCAAGAACATAATAATCATGTTGGCAGCAATTTTAAATGTCATTGCTGTTGTGGAAATAAACAAATTTTAGTGATTTTATTTCAAATTGCAATAGTGATTTTGTTATGTGAGAACTAAAATATTTGCATTTCGCATCTTTCATGTGTAGATAATTGGAGAATATCAGGCTGATGCAATGGAGATATCAGAGGACACAGTGATTGTCAAGTCTAGTAGATTGAAATCTGTTGTATGGAATGATTTTGATAGGGTTAAAAAAGGTGACACCTATGTGGCTATTTGTAGGCATTGCAAAAAGAAACTCAGTGGTTCAAGTACTAGTGGGACGTCTCATTTGAGGAATCATTTAATCAGATGTCGAAGAAGATCAAACCATGATATTGCTCAGTTGCTTTCAACAAAGGGAAAGAAAAAGGAAGGAACTATTGCCCTTGCTAATTTTAATTTTGACCAAGAGCAGAGGAAGGGTGAAGTGCTTAACATCATACATGCTAGATATGAACAAGAACAGACAAATGATGGTACCATCACTGGTGGACATAGTAACTTTGATTATAAGCGGAGTCGATTTGATCTTGCTCGCATGATTATTTTGCATGGTTATCCTTTGGCTATGGTTGAGCATGTTGGATTCCAACTATTTGTTAGAAATCTTCAGCCTATGTTTGAGTTAGTTACATTAAGTAGGGTGGAGGCTGACTGTGTTGAAATTTATCAGAAAGAGAAACAGAAGGTATATGAGGTGTTAGATAAGTTACCTGGTAAAATCAGCCTTAGTGCTGATGTGTGGGCTGCTACGGAAGATGCTGATTACTTGTCTTTGACAGCACACTTCATTGATGATGATTGGCAGCTAAAAAAGAAATTTCTGAATTTTATAATGGTTGATCCTTCTCATACAGAAGACATCCTTTCAGAAGTTATCATGACAAGTCTAATGGATTGGGATATCGACAGAAAATTATTTTCAATGACATTTGATAGTAGTTCTACCAATGACAACATCATCTGTAGAATTAGAGATCGACTCTCCCAGAACAGGTTTCTTTTGTGTAACGGTCAATTATTTGATGTACGCTGTGCAGCAAATATAATCAAATTGATGGTACAAGATGCCTTGGAAGCACTATCAGACGTAACCCATAAGATTCGAGAAAGCATTAGGTATGTTAGAAGTTCACAAGCAACACAAGAGAAGTTCAATGAGATGGTTCAGCTAGTGAGAGTTGAAAGTCAGAAGTGCTTATGTCTTGATAATCGACTGCAATGGAACTCAACGTATTTCATGCTTGAAGTTGCTTTAGAATATAAAGATGCGTTTTCTCTTCTGCCAGATCATGACCCTGTCTACACAATGTGCCCATCTAATATAGAGTGGAACAGAGCAAGTGCCATTACCAGCTATTTGAAGCTCTTTGTTGAAGTTTCTAATGTTTTCACGGGGACCAAGTATCCGACAGCAAATATATATTTTCCTGAGATTTGTGATGTTCATTTGCAGTTGATTGAATGGTGCCAGAACTCAGATGCTTATGTTAGTTCTTTAGCATTGAAGATGAAAAGCAAATTTGATGAATATTGGAAGAGATGCAGCTTGGCTTTGGCAGTTGCAGCCATCCTAGATCCTCGGTTCAAGATGAAGTTGGTAGAGTATTATTATCCACAAATTTATGGCACCAGTGCTCCAGATTGCATTGATATTGTTTCTAATTGTATGAAGGCACTTTACAATGGGCATGCTATCTGCTCCCCTTTAGATTCTAATGGTCAAGGCTTGGCTTGTCACGTAGGTGGTAGTGGTGGGGTTTGTAATGAATCGAGGGATAGGCTGACAGGCTTTGACAGGTTCCTCCATGAAACTTCCCAGAGCCATAACATAAAACCAGATTTGGACAAGTACTTGGAGGAACCTCTTTTTCCTCGTAACATGGATTTCAATATTTTAAATTGGTGGAAAGTTCACACACCAAGATATCCCATCCTGTCTATGATGGCACGCAACATTTTGGGAATTCCCATGTCAAAAGTTTCATTAGAGTTGGTATTCAGCAGTGGAGATAGAATGCTTGATCATTGTCGGAGTTCACTAAGATCCGATACTTTGCAAGCCCTTATGTGTGCACAAGATTGGATGCGTAATGAGCCTGAAGGTTAGTTGTTTGTCATTGCAACTCTATTTTGTGTAATTTGTATTTGTTACTAATGATAATATGCCATACTGCTGTATCAGATTCGAAATCTACCTCAAGCCATTCTACTTTGTCTCTATGCTATGATGTGAATTAGATGGATGGTTGGTATGGTTTTTTGGTTCTAATTTAACATCTTTACTTAAGAGCTGTCTTTGCTTTTTTCAGGAAATTCATTTTATGTCTTTCATTTCATTTATTTTCTTTTCTAATCTTTTTCTGTTTCTTTATTTTTCAGTTTTCTATACTCATTTTCATGTCAAAACTCAAAACTGGATTTTTTTAATTTATAACTGATCTTTATTTCTGGAGATAGTGTAGGGTTTTGAGAAAATGGGATAATCTTCTGCCTTCATGGAATCACAGGCCTTGATGTAGGTTGCTTTTTGCTTATTTGTTTACAGATGAAGCGTGGATCATGAACTGATCTTGGCTGGATGTCGTCCACGCATTTCATGTATACGAGGGACAACTATTAGGAATCCTTTGTAAATGGCACTTTTTCGGATGTTGAGAATCTGGGACAAGAAGAACCTCTGTCAATTATTGGTCACACACAGTACTTCCTACGTACCAAAAAAATGACTGGACACAGAAGCTGCCTGGAAACTAAAACACTAGTTGCAAAACTTGTTACTGGCCGAGTTTGCCTGAAATCCTTTTCATGCTTCTGTTTTCAATTACCTGAATTGCGAATGTGATGACTTGTGAATTGTAGGTTCTATGCTTCCATACCGGTGTGTCAAGCCCTACTCAATTATTATCAAAAGTAGCAATATATTGGATTTGTATTTTATCTATGCGTTAAAGCACTTCATATGGTGAACTACTACTGAGATGTAGGTCTGGATAATGGAACTGGAAAAACAGTGCAGGTAGGGATAGATTTGCCAGAAGAAGTTGGTTGCTCTAAAGGACTGTTGTAGGTTCTATCAGGTTTTGGAGGTAAAGAGTAAAGGTCGGTGACGACCTGAAGAAGTGGGATGTTAATATGCCTTCTCATGCAGTGACGATTGAAGTTTCAATGGGTGGGGGACGGGAGAAATTTGAGAGAGGTTGGTTGTGTTTATGAAGCTTGGTCGTGATGGATTTGGGGCGGCGGGATCTGAGGGTAAAAACTATTAGAGGCGGGAATCTAACATAAAAGGGTGTCTGGAAGATAGAGAAAGCATTATGTGGCCATGGAGGAACTACTCTCTCTCTATCTTTCTCTCTCTCTCTCTCTCTCTCTCTTGGGGTTCGATTATGATTTTTGGTGGTTCAGCCTAGTGTTTTGGATTGTTGTGTCGAAAAGATGTTGATTTTAGACTACCTAATTGTGGGGGTGGTTGGTGAAACGAAGTGGTGGTGTAGAGGGAATGAGGTGATGGATTGGCGGGGCTGGTGAGTTTGCAGTGGCTGTGTGGTAGGGCAAGTGGTGGCTTTGTTTTCAGATATAGGTGGTTGGAGAATGGGCACCAGAGAAGAAGGGTGATGATGTCTTGGCTATATATGTTGGTGCAACAAGTGATGGGGTAGTATCTTGGCCTTATTGGTAGGTGATGAGGTAGAGGTGATCTAGTATCATGGGATACACTTTACCAAGGTGGAAAACGATATGTGGTAGTATGGCATTAGATGATTGAATACTTATTTACTGTTAAGTTAATTCTACCTGAAAAATGATCATGAAGTTTAGGGTCTTTTCACGAGCACAATTAATATCGTTTTTGGCCAACTCTAGTTGTTAGTGAGAGGTGCAGTTTTCGTTTTTATTTAACTTTAGGGGTGGTTTGTGTAATTTAACTCTTTTATGTTTTAAACTTCTTTGATTTAGAGTAATTAAGTCAATGTTTTAAAATTAATTATCAATTTTACGGTTTGGTTAAAAACAAAATGTAATATGTAGATTTATAAGTTTTTATTTTGCAACCACACGTTTAGAAATGTGCTATTTTTAAAATAACATGGGAGATTCTTTTTTGAGGTTCTAATTTGTCAATTTGGGACTATAGTACAAAGAAGCATACCTGGACTTGCAGGACTACCAAACACCGAAACAATAGAATAGTCTATTTAAGAGAAAATTGCACAAACTACCCTTGAGTTTTTTTACTATTACACTGCATACCCTTCACGATTGAAAAATTATATTGACCACCCTTACATGTGTAATCTTGTAACAGATTTCGCATCTCTATTAAAGAGTTGTTTGTCAACTACCAAAATTTGACTAAGTCAACCTTTGAATTTTATCACATTCCTAATATGCCCTCATTAACATAATTAACGGATTTTGAACTAGTTAAAGAAATTAAATCTAATAACCACTCAGGCACTCCATCACTCTCTTGCTTCTCTCTCTTTTCTCTCATTCATCTCTGCTAACAGCTAGATCAACGCCCCTCCATCCTCTCTCCTCTCGATCACTCATCTCTCTCCTCCAGCACCCTACTTCTCCACCATCCACCGCTACTGGCCACCGTCACCTTCTCTCTCAATGATCTTTCTTTTCTAGAACTGCCCCAACTTCCCCCCCCCCCCCCCCCCCCCCCCCCATCTCCACTAGCCATCACTGCCCCCCAACCCCTATCTCCACCAGCCATCAACGCTGCCTTTTCCATTGGCGCTGCACCACTGCACAACCCCACCATCGCCACCAACCTCCTTTACCTCCCCTGAAACTCTAACCGCAACCATCGTCGCCATCCCACTCCCTCTCAACCAGATTTGTTTTGTGAAACCCTTTGCCACCCAAATTTCTTCAACACCAGCATCATCACACCCAAATCTCTGTATAAACAAAACTCATCACCATCGTGAACCCACATCCCCAATTAATTTCATTATTTTGTTGTGATACACATAGAAGGACACACACACACACACACACACACACACACACACACACACACATATATACGTATTGTATAATATCCTATATGTACCCTAATTGTTAGGGGTCTTCAAATACTTTGAAGCATGATGGGAATATTGATTAGAAACTTGAATTTCATGTAAAATACAAACTATATATATGTATAAAGGTATAAAGAAAGATTTGAATATAAGTTCAGGAATGGCAACTGGTATACCAAAAAATTAAATCACTATGTAAAAGGGAGTGTTAGTAATGTGGTGTTGACGGGTGGGTCATGCGGTGAGAATGTTGGTAGTAGGGGTGTACAAAGGAACTAAAAAACCCAAGAATTGAACCAACCCGATTTTTATGGGTTGGTTTGGTTCGGGTCTATCAAGGGTTCAATTCGGTTCTAGGTCTAAAAAAATCAAACCGATAAATTCTGTTCGGTTCCTAAGTTGACATTTTTTGGACCCGACCCAACCCAACCTGAGACCCGATTTATATATGTAACAAAGTTTATAAATATTGTTGCATATATGTATTTAAACTATTGTTATTTTGTACTTTATTATTGCTAATATGAGTTTATATATTATTATTCAATTATTTTTAAAAAATGAGGATGCAACATTATTCTTATTTTTTTATTTTTAAATAAAAAAACTACTCTCCACATCATAAAAGTGGACCCGACCGGACCCGACCTAGCCCGAGGCACGGAACTGAACCAACTCGAACTGGCTTAGGTTGGTTCCATGAGAAGATCAGTTCGATTCTGGATTCAAAATTTTAGAATCAATCAATATTAGGTCGGCTCTGAGTTTAGCATGGACCCGAACCAACCCGACCCACCCCTAGTTGGTGGTTGGGCAATGCAGTGGTGGTATTTGGGCATGTGGTAGTGGTGGTGGTGATGGGTGGATATGGCAATCTTTGTGGTTGTGCCGTGCAGTGATGGTGTTGGGTGGGTTGAGAGGTGGCGGTACTGATAGGGGTTAAGTCTTGCAATGGTTGTGGTTCTTGGGCCAAGAAAGATTAAGGGGGCTATGAAGGTGGGGCTATGGCCGGCGGAGAACAATGGGGGTGGGCTTGAGGAGGAAGAGGAAAAGAGTGAGGATCAGAAGGAAGGAGTGTTGTGTGTTGCTACAGTGTCAATGGAAGAGACGGTGGGTGGTGGTTGTCGTGGGGTAAGGTGGGGGCAGTGTTCACTGTAGATGGAATGTATGGTGCCAGAGATGGAAGAGAATGAACGAGGAAGAGGAGAATAGAAGGGAGAGAAAATAAGATTGGCTTGTGTTTAAAAAAAAAAAACAAGGGTAAAACTGTTAATAGCTATAATTTTTTAATCGTGAGGGATATGTAGTATATTAGTCAAAAACCTCATGCGTAATTTGTGTAATTTGCCTAAGATTTAATTGCGTCCACCTTTCTTTTGACTTCTCTTTCTCTATTTATAAAGTTTTCTCTGTCTTGCTGGTCGTGGCTCTATCAATGCCCCCATTTTAGATGGTCATGGGCTACTAACTTTGGACTGCGACGGGTTCGTGGGCTCAACTCCACTAAGTGGATATGACCCATAGTGGTGACTTGGCAGCCCTTTAGGTCATTTTTAATTGCAATATGGTAGTCTTCTAGAAAATACCTCTCTTAGGTCATTTTTTTTTTTTTTTTGGGACCAAATGGACCCGTTTTCTGCAGCTCTTACAAACATCTAGAAAGCTCGGGACATTCTTCTAAAGGAATTTCAAGGAGATGTGAAGCTAAGGCCTATCAAACTTCAATGCCTTAGAAGGCAGTTAGAAAACATGAAAACGGAGAAGAATCAAACTAGGAATATATTTTCGAGTGGCCGGAGAATTATTGAGAAAATCTTAGCAAACATGCTTGAAAAACTCCACCCTGTTATGACTGATATTGAGGAAACTAACTTTGCAGTCCAAAGAGTCAATTGAGAGCTTCTTGAAATATTGCGAGCAAAGACTAACTTTGCAGTCCAAAAAGTCAATTGAGAGTGTGATTCAGTTTGAGCTCAATCTTGATTCCAAAAATGTTAAAGGAAGTCAATGTAAGGAAGAGGAAGAGGAAGAGGAAGAGGAAGAGGCCGAGTCGTTTTGAAGATAGAGATAATTTTGATAGAAAATTGAATAAAGGTAGGTCTTCCAAAAAGGTGTAGAATTTGCATTAAAAAATAAAAATAAAGAAGGGTCTTCCCAAAGGTGCAGAATTAGTATTAAAAAAAAATAAAAATTAGCACTGAAGAAATGGAGTGCTAGTTCAAAGGGAAGCCTCAATGTTCCGGTGTAAAATATTTGGGCATTTGCAAAAAGAATGTACATTTAATTCTAATTAGCAAGCAAGCTATCTAGAAAAGAAGGAAAGAGAAGGAAGCTTGTTCTTGCATGTCAAACAGTATTATGATTTGTGGATAATAGGTGATCTAATCATATAACAGCAAACAAGAGCATTTTTTTTTCGTGGCATGGACACCACTGTTCTCTCCCAACTTCCCAAGTAAAGTGGAGAAATGGAACTTGGGAGCAAGTGAAAGGCAAAGGCACAATTAGTGTTCAAACAAAAAGGGGACTAAAATTCATCCATGTTGTAATTGGATCAAACTCTACCAACTTTCAGAGCATGGTTATTCACTCCATTTTGATGGAAAAATGTTGCATTATTTATGACAAAATCTGGAAGAGAGATTTCTGAGTTGAATAAAGATGGTGAAATAGAGGTTTTTCACTTTTCTTTCAAGCATATTTGCAAATGATGTTGCTTCGAAGGAAGCAGCTTTTCTTGAGTTTTAAAATTTGACATATAAAAATGAGACTGCCAAAAATGAAAAGTAAGCTCATAAAATGGGGTTTTTATGAGTAAAATTATTTTGGGAACCCTACTAAAGCAATAACTAGCGTATTAAAATTTTATATTCGGAATAAGGAGTATCTTCTGTATAGCTTATTGTAAGTAAACTAATAATTAAACACAAGTGTTGATATTTTTCATTTTATATGAGAAAGAATGATGTTCATTTCAACAAAGTAGAGTCGCATATTGCAAAACGAGTAACAATTTTGTTTTATTTAAGGCCAAATGAAACTGGGTTTAAAATCATGCTTTTAAATCACACCTTTAAATAAAAGGATGGTGGCGAACCCCTTTTACACCTTAGTATGATTTTTATTTAAATTTTAATGACATTTGAAAATTATGATCATTTATTTTTTTGTATACGGGCTATGTATGATGCTACATTTCTCGTACAAAGGATCTCTCTCTCTCTCTCTCTCTCTCTCTCTCTCTCTCTCTTTATTTTTTTTTTAACAATTACTGTAAAAAACATGCCTAAACATTGTTTTCAATAGAATGGCTCATCAATTGTTTCTTAATCTAATCATACTGGGATTTAAAATCATGCTTTTAAATCACACCTTTAAATAAAAGGATGGTTGTGAACCCCTTTTACACCTTAGTATGATTTTTATTTAAATTTTAACGACATTTGAAAATTATGATCATTTATTTTTTTGTATACGGGCCATGTATGATGCTACATTTCTATGGATCTCTCTCTCTCTCTCTCTCTCGTACAATGGATCTCTCTCTCTTTTAACAATTACTGTAAAAAACATGCCTAAACATTGTTTTCAAAAGAATGGCTCATCAATTGTTTCTTAATCTAATCATACTGGGGTTTAAAATCATGCTTTTAAATCACACCTTTAAATAAAAGGATGGTTGTGAACCCCTTTTACACCGTAGTATGATTTTTATTTAAATTTTAACGACATTTGAAAATTGTGATCATTTATTTTTTTATATGTGAGCGATGTATGATGCTACATTTCTCGTACAAAGGATCTCTCTCCCTCTCTCTCTTTTTATTTTTTATTTTTAACAATTACTGTAAAAAACATGGCTAAACATTGTTTTCAATAGAATGGCCCATCAATTGTTTCTTAATCTAATCATATATTCCCATGGAATGCTCGGGAATATTGTTAATACACAATTACACACACATGGTAGATTAACTTAGATTGGACTCAAATGTAATGTTTACCATGTTTTGTCAACAAAAATTTTTTTTTTTTTGGTTGAATCTACTCTTATTTTTATTTTTTTGTTAATATGAAGGGGGAATTTTTGTTTATGTCAATCCAATCGTTTTGTGCAATTAAATTCAATAAAAATTTTGAAATTCATAAATTCCAATTAAAACTAATACTTTGAAAATAATTTTTAAATCTAAATAAAATTTTCAAGTTTGGGGAACCAAAAAAAAAAAAAAAAAAAGTTTCTGAAACTTTATGGTTGACATAAGCTCGTTGTTAACAAAATAATTTTGACCAAAAACAAAAAAAATAACAGTAGTTTAAATAGAGTTAATCAAATGTAGGTTTAAAAAATAAGCAAAAATAAAGGTTTTGCACAAATGGATAAACAATATAAAATAGATTAAACATCTAGGATACAGTATCATTCCTATTAGTTCTCTATGTTTGGCGCTCCAAAACCAGGGTTTTTTTTTTTGGTACAAAACCAGGCCTATTGTTCGTCCGGAACTGCTCCGATGATGACAATAAAGAGCTCCATTTGCTGCATTTCGACAACGAGACATACGGCGAGACACACTGGGTTTGAACATGCGTTTGGATTCGGGTTTGATGTTAGTCATTAGACTAAAAGGTGGTTAGGATTGTTCATGGTGGTGCAAAAGTACTGAAGCCTTGTTTTAATTGGAAGTTGGGTGCATATGGAGGAGAATGAAGTTGAGAGTGAAGAAGCAGAAATTAAAAGCATAGAAAGCCTTGTTTTACTTGAAAGTCGGGTGCATATGGAGCATATGAACCACCAAGACGAATACTAGAAAGCTTATAAGAGCAGAAGACAGTGAGAATGTGTCGACTTTCTTTGGAGCGAAGGGACTTCGAAAATTAAGGTAGACGAGCTTAACCTCAATTAATCGAAAGAAAGAAATATATTCTAAACACTTAGTTGTGCATACCTTGTCTTTCATTAGCTTGCTTTATTTATAGACTTCAGAGGTACTACTCCTTTTAGGAGTTGCATGCTTTTTCCCGGTACTACTCCTTTTAGGAGTTGCATGCTTTTTCCCTTTAGGAGTCAATCACCTTTGGGCTGGTTATAGGGTTTGCACTATTCTCTTGAGTTCTTTCCATCATTAGATTGAAGTCCTCTACCCTTTGTGTCTTTCTTGACACTTGGGCTTGCTCTAGTAAATGCTATATCCGTTTCCTTTAGATTGGGCCTAGCCTCATTGGAAGGCCTAATTGACTTCCTTCATTCTGGACCTCTTCTTGCAGAGGTCGATCTCGCTATTCTTAGTGGGCTGGTGGCACATTGTAGAAGCGTGGGCCTTTAGCCCACAGTTACCCCTCAGTCCTTATTCCTTATTTGGATGAGCTCGGTGGACAAGGATTGTCCTTGGCCAATAATGAGAATTTTGACCTGATGAGGTCGTGGGCATCCTTCAAGGGTGCATGCCGCATGTGTCATGTGCTGGTTCGTTCATGCAACTGAGAGATCAGACACGTACTAAAGGCTATGATGTCTTTTTGGCAAGGGCACGATGATGTTGTCATGACCCAAATTCTCGTTTCTGAACAACCCAGGTCGTGATGTTGCAAGAATATTAAAATAACATAAACCATTAACTTAAACACCAATCATCACTAAGTTGAAAGAAATATTACGTGGATAACTTCAAACTTTTAAAGTTTAATTCAGTTTCAACTCCCCAAAGTCTAGTACAATAACATAGAAGGAAAGATCACAATATTAAACTAAAATAATGTCATCTTCACCATAAGATCCATTAAGTCACTTAGTATCCTCGGCTAAGTTTCCACCTGAAAATATCCCATGAAACGAGGGTGAGCTATGGAGCTTAATAGTGACACAACAACCCACAACGTAATAAGTTTGCAATTTAAATAAAATTCAGATAATAGTTCATAAAACATATTTCAATAAAATTCCATTTTTCTTTCCCCAAGTTCTAGTAATATAGCCAGAAAAATATAATAGTAATCTTTCTTGAAAACAATTCCTCGAAAACAAAACATCATTAGAGTAACACAAAAAGAAAAATGGCATAATCCCTTTCGAGTCAATACTTTCCGGTAACAGTTCAGTGACGATATCACCCCTTCAAGGCCTGTCACTATATTCAAAACACAAGTGATGACATCACCCCTTTCGAGTCGGTAATAATTCAATGACGGCATCACCTCTTTCACAAGAGTAACAACACTTCCAATATCAACAATTAAAATCATTTTCTTCAACTGCCTCATTTTGTTTCAAAACAATTTCAAGAAATAAAATAAAAATAAGCTTGTGAAATGAATCAGTATATATCTTGCTTAGTAGTTAAAAATAATATTCGTATTCAAATGTCAAGTTATAGACCTTATTGTATTCCCAATCGGTTAAGTTACGTGTTTCGAATCCCGAGACAAGGCTGCCAAATAAGACAACGATCACTAACCCATAATACTACTCTATCTATATCATGCATGCAACTCCAAGAATGATTTCATGTTGTCTAAAGGTCCTATAAAATTATGGCGGGTCAATCCAGTGTTTATTGACTCAGTCTTGTTTGATTGGACTATTAAAAGAACATAATTTTTTTTAAAAAAAATCATAAACTTTCTAAAAAAAATATTTTGCATTTTTAAGTTCAAAATTAATTTTAAATAATAATAATAATAAAAACAGGTCTAGGTCTTATATAGACCATTAATTCTTATTTTTGTAAGAAACAACATTTTCGGGTCAAATTAATTACATAAATCAATAGAATAAATAGAAAACATTTATTATTATTATTTTAATGAAACTCCATTTTTAAAGTATTTCCAATAACAAAGATAGGATAATGTAATTTTCTGAAAATTTTCCAGCACATGAATATAATACTTTTGCTTAGTTTTATTAAGAAAAATATAGTAAAATAGCTATAATGACCACAATTATCAAACAGGGTTCAAAATTCTTTCCTAGCATTCGAAAACCACTTTAATTAGAACAAATTGAAGCTTCGGTGGCTACCAAGCTACACATTTCTGGTTCGGTCTCAAAGTTTCGATTTCATTTTCCTTCGTCATTTCTCCATCAAATGCAGCAAAGCTTGGGTCTGTTTCACATAAATTTTCAAGCTCTTTCCAAATATGATCTCTAAATTAAAGTCTGATTTAGTTTGATTACTCTAAATGGGCTCTGAAAATCACTGCGCATAACCAAATTTTACTGAGTGTACTAAGACTTGGAGATTTCCTCCCTTTCTGCGAGTACCAATCTACATCATTTAAGGCTATAAAGCTTATAATCAACACAAAACTTACCAATCTACATCATTTAGTCAACATGCAATGCATGCAAGTCAATCCTTATCAATTATTTTCTACAAGCAACCGGTTCATCTAGAGCTTAGAGGAAGGAGTTTAGTACTCTGCAATGTCATAATCTGGATCCTTTAAGGTCCTTTAAATGCCTTGTAAAATTTATCAAAATCACCCCTAACCCTCTGAATCACGCATGCATGGCAGATTCCTCACTTCCCAAACTTTCCTTCCAATTTTTTTTTAACTAAGCTGTCACTCACCGAAATTCATGGCTTCCAGCCGAATTCTGGAAATTTTCTGGTCATAATGGATGCATGCATCACCTATTTAAGGGCAGCGAAGAATGTATATACCTTAGTTCAGCCCTCCTCTCTGACCCTTTGCTTTCCCGAAGTCCTTCCTTCCACCAAATTCCTGAAGTAGCAGTCCTCCTTCAGTTTCTCTTCCTCCCCTTTTCTCTCCATATCACTCACTCTAACGCTCTCTGTTTTTTCTTTTTTTTGTTTTTTTTCTATGCATAGGGGTTCTCCGCTTAGGTGAATATATGATGAGACATCAATTAATGGAGAAGAATACAAAGCTTTGCCTTTGCATATATAGGCAAGGGAATGAAGGCTCTCGGTGGCAAGTGGATTGCACTTGTCGCTTTGGGCCCAAGTGATACTTGTATACCAGGTGAGGTTTAATGAGATTATATGACCTCCTTACTAACCAATCGTATCACATTAATCCCCAATTTTGCCAAAATCCTCTCTTTACCTGCTTTCTAGCTTTATCAATTTTGCCCTTAAGTAATCTTTTTTTTTTTTTTTTTTCCATGAGAGCTCTCTTGTTCCTTCGCTCTTCCTTTCACATAATTATATTTCATTTAACACAAATTCTATCTCCAAGATGATTATGTAACAAAATAATTGTACTCAAAATAAGTTCCTTCATACGGCTTAATTTCAATACACAAAAAAGAAATTTTACTTGGCGAAATTTTTATGGGTGTTCCGGATGTGCTGCCCCTCGATCTTTGAAACGGTGGCAACCTTATGTATAAGAACGGACCTCCTTAATGCTGATCCATACCTTTGCCTGAGAAGAGCCATCATTGAGAGAGTGTTGACCTTACTTATCTGTAAGTCTTCTTTCCCTTCGACCTTATTTCTTCTACTTTTTGCACCCGGCCTCTTTCTTTAAGGCATGGTAGTCTACCTTAGGAATATGTTGGGCTCTCCAGCGGCCATCGCCGCTTTCAAGGTGAGATACCAGTTCCCAGAGGGGGTAGACATTAGGTTTGTCAACGATAGAGACGACAAGTTATGGGAGACGGATGTTGGGATGCCCTTTCCTCTAATCTCCATCGTAGAAAGGAGGGGGGGGGGGGGGGGGGGGGGGGGGGTGGGGGGGTTTAGGTTTCCCTTACACCCTTTGCTATTGCAAATCTTCTCCCGTTTTTTTCTGCGTCTAGGCCAACTTGCCTCTAACGGCTTTAGGATAATAATGGGGATTATGGAATTAAACCGCATTCTGGGGGTGAACTTGGGCCTTTTAGAATTCAAATACTGCTATATCCATAGTTGTGTGAGCTCGGGGGATGTTAAGTATTACTTTAGAACCCAAGAGAAAAATAGAGAGATCGTTCAAGTCCTTCCTAAGATCGAGAAGGGCATAGACGACGTCACAATGATAGTTTCAGGGAACTGGGAATATGGGGATATTCCAAAGGGAGAACAGCCTCCATGGCAGTGCCCCAAACGTCATGGCCACCCAGGTCTATGTTTTTTCTTTCCATTTCCCGGACTTGCTTTGCTTAAGCTCTTTTTTCTAACTGTTTCTTTCTCTGTTCTAGTCGACCATGTAAAGGTGAAGAAGAGATGTGAAGCGCTCGATGTTAATTTGGTTGCTCTAAAGAAAGTTTGAGCATACAAAGGTGAAGGTGCTCAAAAAGGCTATGGCCGGGTTGCACACATCCTGCTGAAGTACCCAATCTACTACAAATCTTTCATCAGTACTGAGGGCATTCCTCTCGAGGTGATAGCTTGGTTGCAAGAGCTAGGCAATGCTGGGAATCCTAACGATGTGCCAGAGGGAGTCCTGATCCGTTTTCTCCATAAGCCAGCCAGGTAACTGTAGCAACTTCTGAGGGCGTTTCTGCTTCTGAACCAGTCGAGCATCTAGATCTTGACAATTTTATAGACCGTCCTGTCACCATGCTTAATCGTGAAGAAGATTTTGTTTCTAGTCGGTGATTGTGTCAGATCATCATCATCCCCGTCATCGTAATCCGTAAGTTATCTATTCGAGTGAGGAGTCTGATGAGGAGGATCCTTTAATGAGGACCCACAATTTGCTAGAGTCTTTTGCCAAAAGGAGGGTTGAAAGCTCCTAAGCCCCTCCTCCTCCTGAAGTGCAACAACCCACGATCTCTGTTTAAGCCCAACTCCTGCCTGTGGCTAGACAGGCAAAGAAGAGGCCAGCCGCAGATCGTCCTCCCAGATCTCCCTGTGCCACGCGAGCTCGGACCTCTGGTCCTAGCATGGTCAGTTTTGCTCTCGACCAGCGTCTTGATATTGTTGTACCTATCGTCTTAAGGCTAAATGTAGGGTTGCGTCCTCTCATATCCATGGATTCAGTCTTCAACGATGCTAATACGGCTATGGCAGTGACCCAGAGCACCACACTTACCAGGGATGCTGTATTTTTGTTGCAAGCATCGGGTCTCGCTCTCTTTAAGGGTCTATCCACTTCAGCCTGATGGTAAGTTCTTTTACCGTTTTTAGTTAAATCTCTTCTCCTTAACTGATTTTTTTACGCATCTCTTGTCCTTTCATAGGTGATTCAACAAGTGTCGGAGTGCATGAACTGCTTTCGAATCCAATCAAAGAAGCTGAAGGGGGTTGCGGCAGATAGCGGTAAGCTTGTGGCTCTTGTCAATGATCTAAAGGCTGCCTTGGCTGAGGAACAGAAAGCTACTACACATTTTGTTGAGGATTTGAAGAAGAGTGAGGAGGCTCTTCAGGCTACTCTATTCGACTTGGATGGAAGGAACCAAGAACTCTTAAAGAAAGATGAAAAGATCTTTATACTTAAGTCCGTGCTGCAAGCCGAGAAGGATAAGGATGCTAGCTTCAAGCAGGGGTTCAACACGGCTGGAGAGGACTACCTCAAGCAGATGTATGGGGTCACCAAAACAATTTTCAAGGAGGATTAGTTAAAGCTCTGACAGAGATAAAGGTCAACAAAACTTCACCTTTATGGAAGAATATCCTATGGCCCCTTCCTGGTGAGGCGATCCTAGATATCATTGAAGTTGATCCCACCTCCTTATTTGAGTCTATTGACTTGGTTGACACTGAGGATCCTCCAATTCCCCCTGCTACTGCAACTTCTAGTGCTGATGTAACTATTAGGGTCCCCTCTGGTGAAGTAGTGGATCCCAACACAGTTCCTTCTTTAGGGACTTAGCTTTTCGTTAGGCCTTGTTTTGGCTTTCTTGTACTCTTCTTTTTGGTACTATTTTTTGTAGGCTCTGCATTGAGTGATCTCTCTTTGTTTTTTTTTTTACCTTTTTGAATGAACAGCTTATTGTCTTCATATAATTCCTTGTTTTCCAAATTTTGAGTGATTCCTTTTTGCTCTTATATTTCTTGGAGATTTTCCTACTCCTTAGGAATTCTGCTGCTTCCTTATTCGACTTGTCGAACTTAGGCAGAACCAAGTTTTAGCAGTTGGATTTATTTTGTTTTGGCACATTTTAAGCCTATATGCTCAACTTAGGCAGGACTGAATTTTGGTTTCAAATGTTTTTTGGCTTTGGCCTTCATTGGCCGACCTACCCACTTAGGCAAGACTAAGTTCTTATCCTTAGTTTTCATTTTGGCTTTCTTTAGCTGACTTGCCTAACATAGGTAGGACCAAGTTTTTGCACGCAGTCTTAATTCCTTTGGGCTATGGCCTTCATTGGCCGACCTGCCAAACTTAGGCAGGACTAAGCTTTCATACTTAGGTTTTATTTTAGCTTTCATTAGCTGACCTGCCAGACTTAGGAAGGACTAAGCTTTCATACTTAGTTTTTGTTTTGGCTTTCATTAGCTGACCTATCAGACTTAGGCAGGACTAAGCTTTCATACTTAGTTCTTTTTTTTTTGGCTTTCATTGCTTAACCTACCAAACTTAGGTAGGACTAAGTTTTTATACTTAGTTTTTGTTTTATGGTCTTTCGCTTCTCATCTTCCTTAGTATCAGAGTAGTTTCTATTGAATTTTAAATAAAATTTTATTAAATAATCAATCTAAGGAGTTTTGCATCATCTGCAATCTCCATCTAAGCTACAACTATAAAATCTGATAAAGTTCTCTTGTTCAGCATCATTGATAAAACGTCTTCAAATTTTGTGCATTCCAAGGTTGGGGTAGGTGGCATCCTTCGTCAACCGTCTCTAACTGGCATGCCCCCACATTGACTTGGGATGCAATTTTATAGGGCCCTTCCTAATTGGGGCCGAGCTTTCCATTTGCAAGATTTTTTGTATTTGCTATTACCTTTCATAGTACTAAGTTATCAGGCACAAATGTTCTCAGCTAGACTCTCTTATTGTATGATCGACTGAGTTGCTAATGGTATGAGGTGAGCTTAAGCAGGAAACTCTCTCTCTCTCTCTCTCTTCTCTTCGATGAGGTCGAGGTCCCTTGCAAGTGTTTGTTCATTGGAGCCCGCATCATACGCCACTGATCTGATTGTTGGCAGCCCTATCTCAAGTGGGATCATTGCCTCCACCCCATAAGCCAAGGAGTAAGGAGTTTCCACTATGGATCTGCTCGGCATTGTTTTGTATGACCAAAGGACGTTGGGGAGTTCTTTCACCTATCTTCCCTTTGCTTTCTCTAGCCTTTTCTTTATCTCGTTCAACATTGTTTTATTAGAAATCTCTGCTTATCCATTGCATTGAGGTTAGGCTGGCGTTGAGTAGTAATTCCTAATCCCGAGCTTAAAGCATAATCCTCTGAACATGTTCCTATCAAATTGAGTCTCGTTATTAGAGACTAATGCTCTTGGGTTGCCAAACCGTATTATTACATTCCTCCCGGCGAATCTCTTTAAGTCAATCTCCCTGATTGTTGCTGGTGGCTCAGTTTTAATCCATTTGGTGAAGTAATCAGTTGCAACAATGAGGAACCTTTTGTTGCTTAGAGCACGAGGGAGAGGTCCGACTATGTCTAGCCCCCACTGGGCAAACAACTACGGGCTAGTAATTGTATTGAGGTTCTCTGTAGGTTGAACAATCAAAGGTGAGAACTTTTAACACTTCTCACACCTCAACACATACTGAGCTGCATCCTTTTACATATACAACTACCAATACCCTTGTGAGATAGCACGATTGGCAATTGACCTCCCCCTAACATGACTGCCGAATGCACACAGTGAAGGTAGGGCCTGTCGCGCCCAGATTTTTCGCACTCGAGGAATACTCACACAAGCGGAAAAAATGCTGTACTCTCTCGTTAGAACTCACCCTCCTAGAAGAATGAGTATGACTAGATTTGAATTGAAAATAGATTTGAATAAAGGGCTTTTGGAAAAAGATTCAGAGGCGCCACCTAACTTAATTAAGGTGAGTTAGGTCACCTAAAAACTAAGAATAATCCGAAGACTACTCTTAGGGTTTTTGGAGAACGATTTTGAAAATATCTCCTCAAGAGAGGGTTTTTAAGAAAACAGGTTGTTTGGCAACCTTTCGAAAACATTTAGCCCTTCTTGAAAAATAATAACTCCTTTTGGTCTTTGAAATCAGTAATTCTAGGTTCGGAGGTTGGTTACGTGTAGGAAAAATGCACTAAGCTATCACCCTACCCCGCCTTTTCGGTACCTACATGTCAATCTACCCTAGATTCACCTATGCGAGTATTTAATTAACAAATGTTCAACCCTATTTACTTTAGAAAAACAATGTTTGAAAACTAACATGATGCATGATATGCAAGTGCAAGTTAAGAGAATTGAAAAATAGATTTGAAAAGAGATTGATTGGAAATTGATTTGATTTAAAAATAGATTTGAAGAGATGGAATTGAAATTGGAAAGTTCGAAAATAGAAATTTTGAAATTGGAATTTTGAAAATCGATTGGAATTTGAGATTTGAAAAGATTTTGGAAACCGCACCTATGAGGGTGGAATTGAAAGTTTGACAAGTGTTGTGACCGCACCTATGAAGCTTGCCTACGTATCCCTTTGGGGGAATCAGGTCAGTCGTAGTTCGGACCAGAGTCCGATTGAAAAGATATTGATTTGAAGAAGGAAATTGAATTTGATTTGAAATTAGAAGAGGAGATTGGAAATTGAAATTGAGAAGATTGGACTTGCTTTGGAAAGATTGATTTTGGAAAGACTTGGTTTTAGGAAACCTAGACTTAGGAAAGATTTGACTCGACTTGGAAGGTTTAGAGAAAAATTAGATGTAGGAAATGTTTGAATTAAGAAAGATTCGATTTAGGAAAGTTTCGAATTAGGAAAGTTTCATTTTTGGAAAGTTTCTAATTAGAAAAGTTTTGAATTAGGAAAGTTTTAAAAATTGGAAAGTTTTCACTTTAGGAAAGTTTTGAAATATGAAAGTATTGAATTTAGAAATGTTTTGAATTAGGAAAAGTTTAGTTTAAGAAAGACTTAGAATTTAGAAAGTTTCAAGTTAAGAAAGTTTTGAATTTAGAAAGCTTAGAATTTTAGAAAGATTTTAAATTAGGAAAGATTTAAAAAAGGTTTGAATTAAGAAAGTTTTGAATTTAAAAAGCTTAGAATTTGGAAAGATTTGAAATTTGGAAAGTTTAAGATCTAGAGAGTTTTAGAGTTTGAGTTTTAGAAAATCTTGAAATTAGGAAAGGTTTGAATTTAGAAAAGGTTTGAAAAATTAGATTTGGAAAGTTGAGATTTGGAAAGGGGTAGAATTAGGAAAGAGTGGAGTTAGGAAGGATGTGGAACTTGAGTTTTAAAATTTAGGAAAGATTTTTATGTTCAAGTTTTGGAAACTTAGGATTTAAGAAAGGAGAAGCTTAGGAAGGATTCAAATTAGGAAAGAGTTGGATTGGGAAGGGATTGGATTTTGTTTCTAAAAGGGAAGGTTTGATTTTGTTTCCAAAAACGGAGGATATGATCTAGTTTCCTAAACGGGTAAATTAGATTTAGTTTCCTAAAGGGAAGATAGGACTTGGCAAGGATTTGGAAAGGGAGATTCTAGAAACCCTAGATTTGAAAAATTATAGTTTTGACGTAGAAAAGAGGTTTTGAAAACATGTATAGTTTGGATGTGAAAACAAGAAATTTTAGAAACCTAGGTTTGGGGCAAAGTTTGAAAATCATGTTTTTGGAAAGAAAATTAGGGTTTCCTAATTGTGGGTTCCTAGGGCTTGACTTGGGCTCTAAGGAAAGAGTTTTTGGAAAGTGCGTTTTTTGAAACAAAGATTTTGGAAGGAAATCCTAAAGAGGAAGTTTCTAGAAGGAAGATTTTGGAAAGAGAGTTTTTTACAAAGGTTTTTCGAGAGAGTTTTTCTAGGAAGATTTTTGGTAGAAGATTGTTGAAGAGAGTTTTTGGAAAGATTTTTGGGGAACGTTTTTAGAAAGTGGATTTTGGGGAGAGGATTTTGGAAAGGAGTTGAAAAAGGGAGTTTTGAAAAATAGATTTTGGGAGGGAGTTTTTGAAAACAATTTTGGAGAGGAGAGTTTTAGGAAAGTATGTTGAAAAAGAGATTTTGAGAAAGAGGGATTTAAAAGGAGAGTTTTTTGGAAGGTGTAAAAACATCTCACTTTCCTAAATCGATTCTAACCATAAGAAGGCTAGAACCACTTTAAGAAAGTTGTTTTGAAAACAATAAGATTTGAAAATATGGACCGTATTGGTCACTTTAAATGTAACACTTTCCTAAAGCAATCATAGCCATGGAAAAGCTAGAATCACCCTAGGATTGTGATTTTGAAAACATGTTTTGAAAAAGAGATTTTGATGCAATTTTGAAAACAAGTTTGAAAACGATTTTGAAGACAACTTTGAAAACGGTTTTTGGAAGATGCAAGATCATGATATGCACAATGCAATTTTGGGGTCGTGAACATACAACGCTAAGGTTTCACCACATAATCAAGGGGGCCGGACCCACGTGGTCTCTAGTTAGACTAGAAGAAAGCCCCCGACACGGTGACTCTCCAATAGCCCAATCCTACACATGGACTGGGAATCCCCTTGTTTCAAGCATGCAAAGAAAGGGGGGGAAAGAGATGGGGGATTAAAATAGAGAAAACCCAAGTGGGTTAGGAGAGAGAAGAGAGAGGGGGAAGTGCAGAAGTTTAAATAGAGAACCTACCTTGTATCTTGTTTATTTTGCACGCCTTGCTTTCTTCGATCTTCGGTCTTCGTCTTTATCTTCGTCTTCAATCTTCAAGAGTTGTTTTCAAGCTTCAAACTTCAGATTACAACTCTTCAAGTCTTCGAAGGAGGGTTAAAAGTTAGTGTATGAGTGCATGGGGATGTATAGGAGTGTATAGGAGGCTAGGGTTTAGTGTATAGTGGCTAAGGTTTGGAAAACCTAAGAAAGCTAGGGTTTAGGAGGTGCTCGAGCTTTGTATATCGAATTATATGATTTTTAGGTTGAATTTCCGGATCCTTTTCACGTTGAATGAGGCTCTGTATTTATAGAGGTTGGACAACACTGGAGCCTGTTGCAGCGACGCCAGCCATTTAGGAAATGTTTAAGGTCGGCAAACAACGTATCTTTGACTAGATTTGGGCACCTGTACTAGTGACTACCATGCAATTTTTAACCTGGCTTCACTAGGAGTGGCTCCGAAAAGTTCGGGAATGATTTGAAGGAGCCGAGAATGACCCGAGAGGCCAGAAAGGAGCAGGAACACTTAAAATAGTGTCATGGAGGTATTTGACTTGAGAAATGAGGATAAGATGGGTCAGAAAGGTTGACTAGGTTTTAGGGGCAAAATGGTCAATCGAACCGGGAAACTGCCGGGACAGACTCGGACTGTCCCGGAAGAAGACCTGGGATCTGGAAACATTATTCATAATATTCCCAAAGGTTGCTAGTTTGATTCCCAGAACCGGCGTGGTCGAAAAAGGAGACCGGCCCACCAGGGGCAAAACGGTCATTTTGTACCGGGTTTGCCAGAACTGACTCGGAATGATCTGGAAAGGTAAAAGGAAATTGAGAAAACTATAAAAAGTAGTCTCAGGAAGTTACCGGTTTGATACCCAGAGCCGGTGTGGTCGAAAAAGGAGACCGGCCCACCAGGGGCAAAACGGTCATTTTGTACCGGGTTGGCCGGAACTGACTTGGAATGATCCGGCAAGATAAAGGAAGGTTGAGAGTACTATAAAAAGCAATCTCAGAGGGTTACCAATTTGATATCCAGAGTCGGTGTGGTTCCCGGGGCATTCGGATGCCTAGGGGCAAAATGGTCATCTTGACCAGAAAGTCTCGAAAAAGGTCCAAAGGGCAGTTTGGTCATTTTTCATCGAAGTGGGCTAACAGACACTGGTGTTGACCTGGGTTTTGAGTGTTTCCGCCACTCTAACGGTGGTCGTCGTGACACACGGGTTTGTTGCCAATTCCCTATATCGACCTATTTGTGAGTATTTCCGCTACTCTAACGGTTTTGTGAGTAGTTTCACTAATCGGACCGTCTCGAAGAATAAACTGTCTCGAGAGAGGGATTGGAAAGGGGACTTATCATCTCCGAAGAGACGTGCTTGAGTTGGAACCGTCTCGAGGAATAAACTGTCTCGAGAGAGGGATTGGAAAAGGGTCTTACCGTCTTCGAAAAGACGTGCCTGGGTTGGAACCGTCTCGAGGAATAAACTGTCTTGAGAGTGGGATTGGAAAGGGGTCTTATCATCTTTGAAAAGACGTGCCTGGATTGGAACCGTCTTGAGGAATAAACTGTCTCGAGAGTGGGATTAAAATTAGAAAGGAAAGGACAATGCCCCTAAAGGCATTTTGGTCATTTTGCCTCTATTTGGGCCTGACAGGCCCGTGAAGCAATGGACAGACGGGATTTGGACTTAGAGAATTGGTTTCGATAAGAATATGCCCACAATGACTTGAACACAAGTCTGGACGGAGTGTAGACTGCCGAGCGGTCAAAAATGGGGTGCTTACAGGGCCCAGTAAAGTACCTTCTGTACAGCTCCTGATCTGGTAAAAGCCAAAATTTTAGTCCCTTGTACTTTATCCTCTATGCTTCATTTTTGACTTCTGGAAGTTCGTCATTCTTCAAGTAAGCAACGATGCGGTCCATCCTTAAAGGGCCTAACTCTTTGATTGCCAACAAGAGTTCCTCTTCAAGATAAATGCTCGGTGCAGCCAAAGTTTGAACATGAATTGTCCTCTTGGATCCTGATTGTAGGGCCGTAGCAAGCGTTGCCAATGCATTTGCATAGGTGTTGTTATCTTACCCGATCTGGTGCAGCTTCACTTTGTTGAATCTCTTGAGCAACTCTTGTGCTTTAGCTAGGTACATCGCCATTTTATTGTTCCTTGCTGTGTATTCTCCCGCGATTTGGTTCACCATTAGCTGGGAATCTAAGTAAACCAGTAGGTTAAAATTCTTTAGTTCTGCTGCTCGGTAGAGCTCGGGGAGCAACACTTCATATTCTGATTCATTGTTTGCAGTGAATTCCAATTTGATAGCTTGCTCTATAGCCATTCCCTCCTGGGTGATCAACACAATCCCCGATCTTGCCCCCCTACCGTTTGATGCTCCGTCAATGAAAAGCTTTCAATGGTTACTAGCCACCAGAGGCTTTAGCAGTGGGTTGTTTGCTGGGGGACTGGCATGTGCTGTGTTTTCGACCTTTGTAGGTAGCTCATTAGAAAATTCAGCGATTAGATTGCTGAGTACCTAGGCTTTGACCGCTGACCTTGGTTGATACTTAATGTTGAACTCACCTAGCTCCACGGCCCACTTTGCGATCCTTCTAGAGAAATTCGCCCTCCTAAATAGTGGTTTTAACTAGTAGTCTGTTAATAAATCAATCATGTATGTTCTAAAGTAGTACACCAACTTTCCTAACACCATTATAAGGGTAAGGGCCAACTTTTCAAGTGGAAGATACCTTGTCTCTGCCCCCAACAGAGTCTTACTGGCATAGTACACCACCCTTTGTTGCTTCCCTTGTTGCCGTACAAGTACTGCACTAACCGTGTGCTCAGAAACGGCTAGATACAGGTAGAGCTCTTCCTCTCTCTCTGGTGTTGATAGTAGTGGTGGCTGGGTAAGATATGATTTCAGATCGGCTAATGCTTTATCACAGTTCAGGCCCTAGTTAGCATTCTTACTTCTTCAGGAGCTAAAAGAATGGTCAGCACTTATCTAATGATTGACTGATAAACCAATTGAGTGCTACAACGATCCCTGTCTACTCCTAAACTTCCTTAATGTTTTTTGGGACTTGGATGTTTTGAATGGCTGTGATTTGATTGGGGTTTGCCTCAATTTCTCAGTGGGTAACAACAAATCCTAAGAACTTTCCTGACCTAACCCCAAATGCACATTTTGAAGTGTTCAACCTCGTCTTATATCTTCTATGAATGTCGAACACCCTCTTCAGGTCGGCCAAATGGTCTCTGCCTATCCTAATTTTCACGACTATGTCATTAATATACATTTTTACCGTGTTGCCTATGTGATCTTTGAACATCTTCGTTAACAACTTCTAGTAGGTCGCACCGACGTTCTTCAGTCCAAAATGCATTACATTGTAACAGAAGATCCCCTTTGGCGTGATGAAGGTTGTCTTCTCCTCGTCTTTTTTATGCATAGGGATCATGTGATACCCCATATACACATCCAGGAAACTCATCCTCTCATGATCAAAAGTTGCACCCACAGCTAGCTGGTCGATCTTAGAAAACGGAAAAGGGACCTTGGGGCAAGCTTTATTTAGATCGGTGAAGTCCACACATACCCTCAACTAGCCATTCTTTTTCTTGACAACAACTGTGTTAGAGAGCCACCGCAGGTAGTAGACCTCCCGTATTGCCCCCGTTTCAAGGAGCCTTTCCACTTCCTCTATGACAACATCCACATGCTGCGTTGCTCGTCTGCCTTTATGTACCATAGGTCGGTGTAAGTACCCAATTTTTGCCTACTCGGCATCTCCAGTCCAAGCCGATTCTTCCAGTAAAACTTCATAGCACTATCAAGCCCAAACTAGCTTTTCAAACTCCAGTCCAATCAATTGGTAGCTTTCCGGTCTCATAGCGCTCGATTGAAGCCAAAAAATCAAAATGCCCTCAGGCAGTTTAGCCAGTTTTCCTAGACCAGGTGGTCTCCAAAATCAATCGCCACCGTCAAAATGACGAAAACACTCACAAACTTTAAATGGTTCACTTCCGGTGCCTGCTAGCCTACTAATGTAGAATGTTCGTTATGCCCTTTGGCATGCGGTAGTTTTTTGAGATCAAGTAATCTTTGAAACTAACAACAACACCATTGGAGTGGTGGAAGCACTCACAAATTCCAAAACAATTCACTTTTGGCACCTGCTAGCCCGCCAATGTGGAGCGTTTATTATGCTTCTTGGTATCTGATAGCTTTTTGAGATCAGGCAGTGTCCAGAACCAATCGCCCCACTGTCAGAGCGGTGAAAGCACTCACAATCTATCAAGCCATCAGAGTGGCAAGAAATCACTAATAAACAGGTCGACATAAGTACGCCGCTAAACAACCTAGTGTCACGGGACCGAAAACGCCCCTTAGCCTTAACGAGTTTTCAAAGAGAAGAGAGACCTTTGGAAACCAATGCATCACAACTGTGGAGTGATGGAAACATTCATAAACCTAGGTCAACACCAATGCTTGCTAGCCCAACATGGTGAAAAATAACCAAACTACCCATTAGATACCATGACACATTTTACGAGAAAGTATAAACTCCTCGAGACGGTAAGTCCACCCTTCCTAAACTATCCTTAGACAGTTCCATATGTTCAATACGCTATTCAAACTGACTCTAGACCAGTTCTAATAATACCAGGTCAAAATGATTGTTTTACCCCTGGTCGCCCAATCGCCCTTTTTGGCAATGACGGCTTTGGGAAATCAAACTGGCGTTCACCAATATACTCCCAAGGACATCCTTGTCCTTTTTCAGACAAGTCTCTTCAGTTTCTACCCAAAAATGGTTTTTCAAAACCCTCATTTTTTTGGTAATTTTCAAAAGTGATTTTATTCTCTTGAATTAGTGGTTATAATGGTCCCAACGAAACTCTCCTTAGAGTGGTTTCAAAATATCAACCATATAAACCTTATACTCATTGGAGCTTTTTTGATAAAATGGTTTTCAAGCCTTTAAGTGGTTTTTAAAACAACCCTCCTTAAGGACTTTTCGAGAAAGTTCTCTCTCTTGAGTTTTCACAAAAGTGGTTTTCAAAACAACCCTCACTAGAGTGGTTTTCAATTATCTAATTGGTTTTTCAAAAATAAGTTCCATATTCATTTTCAATATTTTACTCTTTTAAATTTGCGGTTGAAATGGTCCTATGACAACCCTCTTTGGAGTGGTTTCCATAAATCTACCATATGAACCCTATACTTGAGTGGTTTTACAAATATAGTTTTCAAAATATACAACTCTCTTGAGTGGGTTTTCCAAAAGGATTCTATATAAAATGATAAGTTCTTTCCATAAAATCATAGTTTTCAAAACCCTTTTTTCAAAATTCAGCATAAAACCATCCTTTCCAATACCAGTAGGTCCAAACCCTAGTTCAAAATCACTCTTTAAAACCACTAGGTCCCAAAATTCTAGTTTAAAACCACCTTTCTAAACCACTATCCAACCCTAGGTTAACTTGACCCAAATTGCTCCAACCTTAGTTATTTAACCCTAGTTAGCTAGCCTTAGTTACCTCAACCCTAGGTTAACCTAACATTAAATAGTCAACCTAAGTTAGCTAACCTTAGCTGTCCATCCCTAGGTTAATCTAACCCAAGTTAGGTAGCCATAGGTGACTCCCCTTAACCCTGTTAGTAGGCCTCAAGACTCTAATTTTGGACTTATTTCAAACCATATTTCAAGTCCGAAACCATCTTCAAAACTTGTTTTCAAAAAATAATCTACTCTCTTGAGTTTTCAAAAGTCCTTTCAAATATTCCCATACCCTTCTCAAAACATTTTCAAAAACTCTCTTAAACTTGTCATAATCTAAAATGGCTAGACATCTTCCCATTTTGAAAAACTATTTCCAAATATGATTTAAAAAATTCACAACCCTAAGGTAGTCCTAACCCTCTCATGGTTAGGATTTCTTAAGGAAAGTGATATGTTAAATATAACCTTCAAGGTTCATACTAGGGTTCCACAACCCTAAGCGTTTTCAAAAATCCTTTTCATAAATGTTTTCAAAGTAGTCACACCCTTGTAGTAATCTCCTTTCATGGTTAAAGTTGTCCAAGTCCTACTTTAAAGGCATCTTCAAAACATTTCAAGTCCTATTCCAAAGGAGTTTTTAGACTCTCCAAGTCCAATTCTAAGTCAAAACTCTTTCAAGTTCAAGTTTCAAAAGAAATCTTTCAAGACTCCCATGAGTCCATTTTCAGTCGGGCCCTTGCTCGAACTATGAATGATCTAATTCTCGACAAATAAGATACGTAGACAACCTAAAATGATACGGTCATAACCTTTATTTCAACTCATGTTTCCTTTTCAAAAGTTTCTATCAAGTCAAAATTTCCTTCTCAAATCATTTCAAAACTTTCTACTTCCAAACATCTTTGAAAAAACATGCATTATGCACCATTCATCCTAAAAGTGATGACCGAACACCGTTTTTAAAATTTTTACAATTGAATACAAGTGGATAACAAGTAACCGGTGATTCAAGTGGGTGAACTTAGGGTGAATAGACATGTAGGTACTAAAAACGCAGGGTAGGATGATGATCTTAGGATATCTTTCCTACACGTAACCAACTCTTGAACCACAGATTTCTAGTTTCAAAGACCAATCCGGAGTCACGTTTTCAAAAGGGCTTCAAAACATTTTTAAAAGGTCGCTGAAAACCTCTTTTTCTTAAACCTTCTTAAGAAAGATATTTCCAAAACCTTTTCGAAAAATCTAAATTTAGTTTTCAGATTACACTTAGCTTTTAGGTAACCTAGCACATCTTTAACTATTTTAGGTGGAGACTTTAAAACTTTTCCAAAAGTCCTTATTCAAATGAAAAACAAATTTTCAAGTTCAAACCCCTATTGCACTTATCTTTTTAGGAGGAAAAGTTCTAACAGAGAGAGTACCGTGCTTACGTTAAAAATCAGGGCGTGACAACTGGTGACTCCACTGGGAGCTTTTAGAGGGTTAGGCCAATGTCATGTCTCTGCACCCTTCACCCACTCGGAATCTCCAGTTACTTGGTTTAGTTTTTTAAAATTTTCAAAGATCAAAAGTTTTCAAAAGACATAAATTTGTAAAAATCAAACATTATTTTCAAAAATTTCAAAAAAAGTTCAAAGTTTTGAAACATGTGACATCACTTGTATTCATTTCTATTATTCATGCTCTTGCATTAATTTCTATATTCATACTCTGGCATTGATCGTCTATTTCCATCTTGCATTGAGTTTTTTGAAAAGTACTAAATTTTTGTATTTCTTTTGTAGGTAAACCCTTGTTTACATTTAGTTTATGCTATAACTGCCATAAATGCATGAATAGTACATGCTGATGTGTGTTGTTGGGCTATTTCCTCTAATTGTGAAAATCCCACACACATTTGGTGCAAATCACAAGCATGTGCATTCATACTTCCATTATTATCCATTAATACCTTCTAGTTAGAAGGGGAACAGTAAAATGGCTGTCAGCGGATGCAAATCTGTTTCTTGCTTAATGGCCTATCGATAGTTTCCCCGTTCGAATCACCAACCAAAGATGGGGTTCACCCTTTCTGAAGTGGATACCAGAGGGTTGAAGATTCGAGAGTTGGGCTTTTTAAGAAGAATTAGTTAACCCCAACCTCATGCTCATATAGCACTTATTGCATAGCCAAAACTCTACTGGAATAAAGACACACACGTCAATTTCAAAAACCAAGGAGGAAAGAGTGACCGCTTTACATTTCCTTACTCCTATCCATTTAACTATCTATTTACTATGATTATACTATTCATGTATTTGTTATACTATACATGCATCGATTTCCATTCCAAGACTAGAGTTTCAAGAAACTCAAGTCATTGCATTCTCATGCACATGATCAACCCATAGAGAATGGCCTAAAGCCAATCTTGCTCAATCAAAGCCTACCAAAACTCCTTAGAATTTCCAATAACCTTAAGGACTCATGGAATGCATCCAAATGGCATCTTGAAAAAAGGAGCCCTAATCCTTCTCTGTTCATGGAGACAGGATTGTCAAGAAGATAAGGGGCGACCAAGAAGCAAGGTCTCTCACCGACCTCCGGCGAACCAAAAAAATGGTGAATCTGAAGACTCAAGAGTAATTTAGGAGTTCAATGTATAGGAGATAGATAAAAGATCCTATGAAAAATGTTTCCCCTCTCCCTACAATGTATTTTCAACTCCATGCACAAAAAGAAATGCAATATAATAAAGTCATCATTTTTACTTCCTTTGAATGTATGAATGGATGCATGCCGCGGGTCGCAAGGTATAGTATTGCATAAGGGGCAAACCCTTGTCTCCAAGAAATAAACAAATCATCACGTTTAGCTCCCCTCACAAGCAAGGGCACCCCTAAAGCATGCATTACATAAAAACTTCAAAATCATGGCACTAACTTCCATTTTATTCTTTGTTTTCTTACTTTCCTCTATTTCTTCCTCCCTCACCTCCTCAAGATCGAGAAGACCAAAGGTTGAAGCAAGATCAAAATGGGGGTTTTCTAAATTGCTTACTGCTATTATGCTTACGTATTTACTGCTATTCTGTTGATGCATCGATATCCATTCCAAGAAAAGAATCCTAAGAAACTTAAATAATTACATTCTCATGCATTCAATCAAATGTAGAGAAAAAGGAACAAATTAATCTCGTGCTAATCAAACCTACCTAAAACTCCCAAGGATTTACCCAACCCTAAGGACTCATAACATGTATGGAATCATATCTCAAGAGAGGCTCAAATCTATCTTTCTCTCTCTCCATAGAGGTAAGATCGCCAATGAAAGGAAGCATTAACTAGCCCATACCAATGAAGAAGCTATGAGGATCGAGCACATCATGCCATTCCAAGAGCTCAAGAGTAGCCTAGGAAGACTGTACCCCCACTCCCCCCAATCCCTTGTAGAAATAGTCAGAAAGTCCTATGAAAAGTGTTCCCCCATTCCATGATATGTATTCAATATCTATGAACAAAAATGATCAAAATAAATGAATCCTTCTTTCTCATCATCATGCCTAGACTCCCTTAAAGAAGAGACCACTGTAGGACATTCTTTGCATAAAACTTTCAAATCCACATACTAACTTCATTTTTGTTTTCTTTTACCTTCATTCCCTTATTACCTTGAAAAATATAATCTTTTTTTATTATTTTCCAGGTCAAAGAGCGCAAGCAAACCTATGGATCCCTCCAGCATCCCACCCAATCCACAAATTATGCAAAGACGAGCTCAACTATTGGAAGAAGCCTGAGCTACATTGAAGCACAAAAAGGAATTGACCATTAGTCAGCAAAAATCTATCTCTTAGCAGTAACCTCAACACCATGTCACGTCAATACCAATCCTTCAAAGCCCTGTATGTAGACTTAAAGTTGACCCTTGTTGACTTAAGGTTAATTCCCATGATGATTTTGATGATAACTAAACCTTGTGTTATTGCACTAATGAATCTACTTAGTGTGCAGATTAACAAAGTTCATAATTTAGACTTAAAGTTCAATCTTAAGTCTAATGCATGTCAAAGAGAATGCACAACGAATTCTAAGATCAAGCAATGAATTCAAAGAGCTATGCAATGAACCAAACAGAGGATTGACGCCTATCTCTACTTCAAACAAATTTTCTACATTCAAAGAGATTGAAGGTGTTTAATTAAAGCTTCTATTCAAGTATGCATAGTTTCATTGAAGATTGATTTGCACTAGACTGAAGTTCTCATCAGAATATGCAAAGATCAGTTGAAGAGATTGAAAATGCTCAAGAGATGATTTCATCTGGTATGCTAAGACCAATTCAAGAAAATGTGATTGAAGTTGCTGAGAAGATGGCTCACAATGAATATCTGATCCCTACTTGAAATCCAAGTGAAGAATTCTTCTACAATATAAAGGATCAATGAAGACTAGATGTATGAAGAGACTTCATCATGTCTGCAATGGTTTTAGTGAAGTGATTTTAATGAAGAATGAAGAATTGCTAGCAAAGAGAGGAAATCAGAAATCAAGCATTGTGACGCTCTACGCAATTGAGAAAGCTTGGCATTTAAAGAGGATGTTCTACAATGATAGAAAGAGCTGAGCAAATGAAGAAGAAAAAGATGAACATTGATCTAATGAAGCTCTGACAGTTTGAGAGTCAAGAGAAGATCAATATCTAATGATTGATTCAATCCAAGTTGAATGAAAGTTAACTCTGATGAGTTAAAGACATTTGATTGATCATCATACCCCAAAGAAATACTCCTTGAAGATCTTATACCTATGCTAAGATGATCTGAATCATTGGAAGATAGAATACAGACATCTGGGCAATGAGCGGACTCATTGAAATGAGGAGTCGCCTCATGGTTACAGAAGCAAAAGGCTTGAAGACAAAATGATAAATGAGCGGACTCATGAAAGCAAAGAGTCGCCTCATGGTTACAGAAGCAAAAGGCCTGAAGACGAAATGATAAATGAGCGAACTCATGTACAATTAAGAGTCGCCTCTTGATCACAGATGCAAAAAGCCTGGAGACCAAATAGATAATGAATGGACTCATTGTAATGAAGAGTCGCCTCATGGAGACAGATGCAAAGGTTTGAAGATGACATGATCAATGAGTGGACACATGAAGACGAAGAGTCACCTCTTGGTAACAAAAGTAAAAGGCTTGAAGATTAAACGATCAATGAGCGGACATATGATAATAAAGTGTCGCCTCATGACAGCAGAAGCCGAAGATGTGAAGACAGAATGAACGAGGAGTCGCCTCATTGATATGAAAAGCGGACTCATGAACTCAGTGAACAACATCTGGTAAATACAGAAGCAGAAAGTGTCGATTCCACAGACCTGGAGCCGACTCCCTGGGTATAACGGTTGTTTTTCTTAACGTTATAACGGACTGGACGTGTATTTATGATACCCAACCACCTCTAATGGATGGAATCAATACATGGGTATATATACAACCTTCCAACTGCATTTATTCAACTGATCAAAGACAAAAAAAAGATCAAATCTATTGACTCACTGATATACTCTGAATATTCTTCTTGTCTTCTTTAGTGAGCTTTGAATGTAAAATTTACTCTTGCTAGAGAGTGTTAGTTACTTGTATATATTTATACACTTGTAATTGAGAGTTTGAGAGTTCTCTTGTGAAAGCAAAACTCTTGTAAGTTTGAATGAAGCTTGGACAAAACCACTTGAAGATTGAAGAGCTCGGTGATGAGTTCTTTGTATAGTGAGCTGAGCACTTTGTCAATCAGTATCCCATCTTGTAATAGGTGATTACATAGTGGAAGAAGACTTCAAGGAGGTCTTGGGGTGAGGACGTAGACCACGGTTTGTGGTTGAACCTCGGTAAATCTGTGTCTCTCTTCTATTGCTCTATTTTCTTTGCTTCTACTGATAACATTGCGTTGCACATAGATTAATGACTGGTATATTGTTTAGATTAATTTTAATTAATCTTAACTTGCATTAATCTTCGAAAAACCCAATTCACCCCCCTCTTAGGTTGCCTTTTGGACCAACACTGTAACCATCCCTGCTCAACATTTAACAAGTCAACCCTAAGTCAAGAATGGGTGCATCACTCTCTAGAAGAAGGTGTAAAGAAAGAATAAAGTTTTCACCTCGTCGACTCTGAGCCATTGGCATCATAAGAATCATTGCATCTGAGCTCTTCCCACAACCTATGAAGCCACCTGTCTCTAGCTCACAGTCCTGCCTACCTTGATCAAAGGACTTCTCTGTTTTAAGAAGGTGAAGAACTACTACCGTAGCTCTAGTTTTTTAGAGGTTTCAAAAAAAAAAAAAAAAATCCAGTATTTATTGTCATATTTTTTTACTTTAGGATTTTAACAGCTAATTGTCCTAGGCGAGAACTACAAACGACTTGATTCTAGGGTTTACCGAGATACATAGGTAGCCTAGGTTTAATCCTTGGGTTCGGTCACAAAAAAAGAAGAAAAATAGTATTCCTTAGAAAGGATTTTCCAAATACTGTATGAGCTTGAAAGATTAATGGATCAAAATTGACATGATAAGGGGGGTTGATTTCTGATGCCTTCTATATGATATAATTCTCTTGAAAAACCCATTGAGCCTCTATTGTAATTCTTTCAAAATGACCTACTAAGGATCACACCCCACACTGAGGTAGGATGATAGGTTTAAATCCCTAATGTAGATGGTTGAAAGCTCTAATAGCTAAAAGTCCAGAATTAAAATGATAGGAGGCTATCACTTCAGCTACTCTTTTTATAAATCAAGAAAAATAACCTTTGCCAAACCCTTTGAGCCATAAAAACTCGTTTCCGAACCCTACCTAGAATCATCCATTACACAGGGGCAACAATGGGATCAGTCGACTTGACCAACCGACGTAAGGGGCAATGAACAAGTAAGTCTTTCCATGTGGTAGAGTGTTCCTTAACACAAGTACAGGTCAATAACAATAGCAAGAAGAACCTCTTGAGTACCAAATTTTATGAATCTTTACGGACTGTGCAATTCAATTTGAAATAAGGAGAGGCCATCAATTCTATTACCCTATAATTGGAAACATCCCCTTATAAAGCCCACTTGAGCTGGTTACATCCTTTCAAAAAAAAAAAAAAAAAAACCCAACCTAATGATCACCACCCATATTGGGTTAAGGCAAAACAATGAATGGGAACTAATGAGCGCACAATGAAGGAACAATGATCTCTAAGACGATAGACTGTTCGCGACATCTCAAAGAGTAAACATTGAAGCGAGCTTTTCAATAAAATTGCAATGAATGAATGGTGATTTCCAAGAGGATACCGGGTCCACGACATCTCCAAGAGCAATCATAGGAGCAAGTTTTTCAATGTAGAGAAGAGTCCAAAAGAACAATGAAAAAAAATGCTTAGGAGCAAGTTTTTTGATGAAGAGAAGAGTCCAGAAGAACAATAAGAGCCAGTTGCCTAAGGTGATCATGGGTCTTCAAGAACCTTGCAAACGATAATGTTTGAGCCTTTATAATCTTTCATTCATAACCCTTTAACCTAGCCTATGCTACGACAAGAGATATTTCAAGCAGCTGGGGTATCCAAATGAAAGTCCTCTTTGATAAAAAAAAGAATTGTAAAGTTCAAAGCTTCTGAAGATAGGCAACTCAAAGGTGTTCGCTAACCTAGGGCATTGATCAAAAGAAGAGATTCCCAAAGATGGTTCTCGATAAAACAATCCTCTCCACAAAAAGTTTGAGCCTTTTACCCTTCCATTCTCAACCTTTAACCTTAGCCTACATTACGGTCCAAATTAAAGTCTAGATTAATAATGGACATTTAGCACTAAGAGCTTTCACCCTTCGCACTAGGGGCAATTTCACTAAAAAGTGACTCAAAGAAAGTGATTCTTAGTCTTCACCTGCATCAAAATTTTGGGTCAAAAAGAACCTTTTTTTTTCTTTACCCCTCACTAACCATACATTATAGTCCGTAAAAGACAATTTGATCAACAATGATCCATTAATCTAAAAAGCTCTCATAGTTAAGGAGATCTTCATATCCTTATCAGAAAAAACCAGTGAGTTACCTAAGGAATTTAGCTCCTTAAATTCTAGAAGTCACTAGACATGCCAAACAAGTGATGGATAAAAAAAAAATTGATTATCAATCTTTTGCAAACGATAGCTATTGTAGCAGTTCTCACCTTCATGAAAAGAAGTCTTTTTATCAAAGCCATCAGACCATGGTACAATCTCTTTCATATCACAGAGAATGGGGTAGTGACCCACCCTCAACCTCCCGATCAACTTTGAACAGCTTGTTACAACCTTTTTCAAATCACAAAAACTGGGGCAACATCTCCTCCTCAACCTCCTATTCAACTTCAAACCACTTGACCTATTCAAGAAAAACAAACTAAAGATGTTCAATCTTCCATATATCACAAATTTTTTTAAAAGAGACCTCACATTCTCCAAAAGCAAACTCAAGATGTTTGATTTTATAGAAGCACAATCCATCAGAAGATAACAAACAAGAATCCCGTCATGCCAAGCAAAAGCAAAAGCAAAACTCGACAACCAAGCGAACACCAAGTATCTGAATTTCAAGGGATCTCTAGCAAAAACAAACAAATGTTCTCTTCTTCAAGCTTTAAAATAAATAAATAAATAAAAAGAACTACAAGCACATAGTAGCCTCTCATGACTTCTTAGGTTTCACCCACCTCTAGAGCTTTAAGGCAAAGCTAATGCATAATTTCTACCAAATTATATCACAAACATTTTCAAAAGTAAAAGTGCTTGCTTTCCTTCAAAGTTCAAAATCAAATTTCAAAACAAAAAATGGTTTTCTTTTTCTACAAAAGGTTACAATTTCAATTTCAATTCCATTCAAAAAAACGAAAGCACTTGCTTTCCATCAATTTTTGAAATTCTAAATACTTCTCAAAGCTTCATCTCGAATTTCAAAGGTGAAAGCACTTGCTTTCCTTCAATTCTCAAAATCCCAAAAGGTTTCAATTGTAATTTCAAAAGCGAAAGCTCTTGCTTTCTTTCATATTCGTTTCAATTTCAATTTCAAAGTTGAGAGGCCTAAGCTTTCTTTCAATTTCAAAATCAATTCTAAAAGTGAAAGCCCTTGCTCTCTTTCAAATTCAAGTTCAATTTTCAAAATTTCAAGTTTCAATTTCAAAGTTGAAAGCTCTAAGCTTTCTACCAGTTTCAAAAATCAATTTCAAATTATGAAAGCTCTTGCTTTCTTTCAAATTTCAATTCACTTTCAAGTTCACAAGTTTTCAAACCTTTTTATACAAAAAAAAAAGTTTATATTTGAAATTTAACATGCATTTCAAAAGCAAAAGCTCTCGCTTTCTTTCAAATTCCTAATCATTTTCAACTTCAAAAGAATTCAAAAATTTTTCTACTAAAAACTTCTATTTCAATTTCAAAATCCATTTCAAAAGTGAACGTTCTTACTTTCTGTCAAAATCAAAATCAATTTTCGAGTTCAAAACTTTTCAAAGCTTTTTCTACGAAAAGTTTCAACTCCAATTTGAAAGTCAATTGCTAATCAATTTTCAAGTTCAAAAGCTTTGAAAGCTTTTCTATAAAAGGTTTCAATTTCAATTTCGAAAGTGAAAGCTCTTACCTTATTTCAAAATCAAAAACATTTTCAAATTCAAAAATTTTCAAAAAGCTTCAAATTTCAAATCAAATGGTGTCTTCTAAACTTTTCTTTTAAAGAAGTTTCAAATTTTGAGTTCAACCAAGTTTTCTAAATTTTTTCTTCAAAAACGTTTCAAGTTGCAAGAGTCAACAACTTTTTTGAACTTTTCTTCAAAAACAATTTCTAGATTTTCAAACTTTTTTTTCTCAAAAAAGCTTCGGTTCAGAGTTTTAAAGGTTTTTTTTGGCCTTTTCCCCTTAAAAAGTTTCGTTTCAAAAACAAACTTTAAGATTTTTAGACTTTTCACATTAAAAAGTTTTGTTTAAAAAAAGTTTTCTAGGTTTCCCAGGCTTTTCCTTCAAAAGCTTCATTTTCAAAACAAAAGTTAAAGGTTTTCAAACTTTGCACCTTAGAAAGTTTCGTTGCAAAAATGTTTTATAGGTTTCCTGAGCTTTTTCCTTCAAAAACTTCACTTTCAAAACAAAAGTTTAAGGTTTTCAAACTTTTCACCTTAAAAAGTTTCATTGCAAAAATGTTTTCTAGGTTTCCCGAGCTTTTTCCTTCAAATGCTCTGTTTTCAAAACAAAAGTTTATGGCTTTCAAATTTTTCACCTTAAAAAGTCTCGTTTCAATAGTGTTTGTTAGGTTTCCCGAGCTTTTTCTTTCAAAACCTTTGTTTTCAAAACCAAGTTTCAAGGCTTACAAACTTTTCCCTCGGAGAGATACATTTGAAAACAATTATCCGGGTTTACACTTTTTCCTCAAAAAGTTTCCATTTTCAATAACAAGTTTCTAAGTTTTAAACCTTTTTCCTCAAAAAGGTTCCGTTTAAAAAAAAAACAAGTTGCAAAGGGTTTACAGTTTTTCGTCAAAAAGGTTCCATTTTCAAAAACAAGTTGCAAAGTTTTAAACCTTTTTTTCTCAAAAGGTTTCATTTCAAAACAATTTTCAAGGTTTTCTGAAGTTTTCCCTTTAAAAAGTTCCATTTTCAAAACAAGTTTCTAACTTTCAAAACTCTCGGGTTTTCAAGCTTTCAACTCAAAAAGCTCATTTTTAAAATTTTTGGGTTTTCAAGCTTTCACGTCAAAAAGCATATTTTCAAAATTTCTAGGTTTTTAAACTTTCTACTCAAAGGTTTCGTTTAAAAAATCTAGGTTTTCACAATTTTTCCCCAAAAAATTTCGTTTCAAAATTCTAGATTTTCAAACGTTTTTCTGAAAAAGTTTCGCTTCAAAATCCTAGGTTTTCAAACCTTTGTCTCAAAAATTTTCCTTTCAAAATTATAGGTTTTCAAACTCTTTTCTCAAAAAATTTTATTTCAAAATTCTAATTTTTTCAAACTTTTTTCTCAAAAAGTTTCGTGTAAAAAATTCTAGGTTTTTCAAACTTTTTCCTCAAAAGGTTTTGCTTCAAAACTTTAGGTTTTCAAACTTTTTCCTCAAAAGTTTCGTTTCAAAATTCTAGGTTTTTAAACTTTTTTCCTCAAAAGTTTCGTTCCAAAATCCAATTTTCAACTACTAAACTCCAATTGCCTCGAGACTAACATGGGACCCTTACTCTATCATTTTTTGTCTTTAACATGCAAAGACAAAAAAGAAAGAGGGGCAGCTGTAAGCACCCTATTTTTGCCTGCTCTGTAATCTCCAGTCCAAATCGGTTCTTCTAGTAAAACGTCACAACACTATGAAGTCCAAACTAGCTTTTCAAACTCCAGTCTAATCAATTGGTCGCTTATGGCCCGATTGAAGCCAAAAATACCAAAATGCCCTTAGGCAATCTAGCTAGCTTTTTGAGATCGGGCAGTCTTCGAAACCAATTGCCATGATCGGAGTGATAGAAACACTTAAAAATTTAAAATGTTCACTTCTAGCATCTGCTAACCCTCCAATGTAGAATATCCGTTATGGCCCTGGCATCCCATAGTTTCCCAAGATCAGGCAATCTTTGGAAGCAACAACAACACTAACACCGTCGAAGTGGTAAAGGCATTCAGAAATTCCAAAACAGTTACTTTTGGCGCCTACAAGCCCGCTAATGTAAAATGTCGGTTATGTCTCTTGGCATTTGGTATCAGTCAGTCTCTAGAACCAATCACCCCACCATCGAAGTGGCGGAAGCACTTATAAACTATTAAGCTATCGGAGTGGCGATAAATCACTCACAAACAGGTCGACACGGGTACGCTGCTAAACAACTCAGTGTCACAAGACTAAAAACGCCCTTTGGCTGTAATGAGTTTTTGGGGAAAATAGAGACCTTTGGAAACCAACATGCCACAATCATCAAAATGACTGAAACATTGATGAACCTAGGTCAACACTGGTGCTTGCTAGCTTGACATGGTAAAAAATGGCCAAATTGCCCCTTGGGCACCACGACACGTATTACAAGAAAGTACAAACTCCTCGAGACGGTAAGTCTACCCTTCCGAAACTGTCCCTAGACAATTTGACATGTTCAATATGCCATTCAAATCGAGTCTAGACCAATTTCGGTAATACCCAGTCAAAATGACCATTTTTGCCCAGGTTGCCCGGTCGCCCTTTTTGACAATAACAGCTCTGGGAAATCAAACTAGCATCCACCAATATACTCCCAAGGGCAATCCTATCCTTTCCCAAACAAGTCCCTCGACTTGAAACCCCTTTAAGTCAACAAAAGCCTCTGGGAGCATATCACAGACGCTCGACCATGGTTAACTTTTTTTTCCCGATTCCTTAATTAAAATGCACCATCAAAATAACTTGAGAAATACTTAAATCAGGAGTTCCCTGAAGCCCTTCCAGAGGGCTTTATATTGGTACATCGTGATCAAAATGATCGCTTCCCAAGGTCCCTCATCGCATAGCATAAAAACAGCTACTTTGAGAAACCAACGGAGCATCTCACAGACGCTCACCAAAGGCTTATCTTTTTAAACACTTCTCCAGGCAATCACACCATCATTCAAAAACATTCAAGGCTCCCTGAAGGCACCCGATTCAAGAGAAACAGTAGATGAACGTCATGAGCATGACCAATTTCCCCAAATCATTCCCAGATAGCATGAACATCGAGGCAAAGTCAGCACTAAAGTTCTCGTTGGCAGAGCGTGTGCTACATATGCACAGATTTTGATCAAATCGTTCAAAAACTTTGCTTACTGCCTAAGCCGTGGTAGTGCAAAGGTGACACGTGTCACCTTTAAAGAGGGTGACACTTGGAGCATGTACTACATACGTTAGGGTAATTTTTTCCTAGGCACATGTAGCACATGCATCTCTCCCCAAAATAGAGACCTTTGGAAACCAACATGCCACAATCATCAAAATGACTGAAACATTGATGAACCTAGGTCAACACTGGTGCTTGCTAGCTTGACATGGTAAAAAATGGCCAAATTGCCCCTTGGGCACCACGACACGTATTACAAGAAAGTACAAACTCCTCGAGACGGTAAGTCTACCCTTCCGAAACTGTCCCTAGACAATTTGACATGTTCAATATGCCATTCAAATCGAGTCTAGACCAATTTCGGTAATACCCAGTCAAAATGACCATTTTTGCCCAGGTTGCCCGGTCGCCCTTTTTGACAATAACAGCTCTGGGAAATCAAACTAGCATCCACCAATATACTCCCAAGGGCAATCCTATCCTTTCCCAAACAAGTCCCTCGACTTGAAACCCCTTTAAGTCAACAAAAGCCTCTGGGAGCATATCACAGACGCTCGACCATGGTTAACTTTTTTTTCCCGATTCCTTAATTAAAATGCACCATCAAAATAACTTGAGAAATGCTTAAATCAGGAGTTCCCTGAAGCCCTTCCAGAGGGCTTTATATTGGTACATCGTGATCAAAATGATCGCTTCCCAAGGTCCCTCATCGCATAGCATAAAAACAGCTACTTTGAGAAACCAACGGAGCATCTCACAGACGCTCACCAAAGGCTTATCTTTTTAAACACTTCTCCAGGCAATCACACCATCATTCAAAAACATTCAAGGCTCCCTGAAGGCACCCGATTCAAGAGAAACAGTAGATGAACGTCATGAGCATGACCAATTTCCCCAAATCATTCCCAGATAGCATGAACATCGAGGCAAAGTCAGCACTAAAGTTCTCGTTGGCAGAGCGTGTGCTACATATGCACAGATTTTGATCAAATCGTTCAAAAACTTTGCTTACTGCCTAAGCCGTGGTAGTGCAAAGGTGACACGTGTCACCTTTAAAGAGGGTGACACTTGGAGCATGTACTACATACGTTAGGGTAATTTTTTCCTAGGCACATGTAGCACATGCATCTCTCCCCAAAATAGTGCCTATAAATATCAGCCCCCCCCCCCCCCCCCCCCCCCCCCCCAACAAAAAAAAAGAAGAAGCATATTTTAGAGGTGAAAAACACAGCAAAGTTCTACCAAAATTATTCCAGGCCTCCTAAATTTCAAAAATCAATATACTTCTTAAGAATCTAAGAAGAAGACAAGCCTCTTGAAGCTCCAAGACTCCAACAATGGTGGATTGAGAAGAGTCAAGAGCCTAGGTGAGCTTCTATTTATTTTTAAGTACTCCAAACTCCTCTCTTCTCCCTCCTAGTCCACTTGGACTATTTCCCCATTAGTTCCTCCCATTCTTGCATGCTTGAAAAAAGAGGGCTCTTAGGCCATTCTTAGAGGGAAGCCTGTGAGAACTATCGACTGGGGGACCTCTCACATGCCATCTTGATCATAGTATGGCCCTTAGAGCCCTTAGTAATGTGGTGCAGCCTTGAGCCTTGTATGATTCATGACCCTATGCATCTAAATGTCATATTGTTCATGTAATGCTTGCCTTAGTTTCTTTTTGTGCTTAAAACCCTTTTTTTCAAACTATCACTATTTCAATCTCTAAATGTTCTTCAAAGTTCATGTTCAATATGTTTTCTAAAAATGCCTCTAAATTGGAGTTCTTGAAGCCTTGGCCTAAACCCTAGTTTCCATGCCTTAGAAAACACTCCTAAAAAACTTTAACCCTCATCTTTGCATTTTCATACAACTTTTTTAAGTTTTGCATATAAATGATTTCAAAACCACCCTCTAAAGGGTCTTTCCAAAATCCATGCTCTCTTCAGTTTCTACCCAAAAATGGTTTTTCAAAATTCCCATTTCTTTGGTAATTTTCAAAAGTGGTTTTATTTTCTTGAGTTAGTGGTTGTAATGGTCCTAACGAAACTCTCCTTGGAGTGGTTTCAAAATATCAACCATATAAACCTTATACTCATTGGAGCATTTTTTATAAAATGGTTTTCAAGCCTTTAGGTGGTTTTCAAAATAACCCTTCTTAAGGAGTTTCCCAGAAAGTTCTCTCTCTTGAGTTGTCACAAAGGCCGTTTTCAAAACAACCCTCACAAGAGTGGTTTTCAAATATCTAAATGGTTTTTAAAAAACAAGTTCCACAATGATTTTTAATATTTTACTCACTTAAGTTTGTGGTTGAAATGGTCCTAAGGCAACCCTCTTTGGTATGGTTTCCACAAATCCACCTTATGAACCCTCTACTTACTTGAGCACAAATGGTTTTCAAAATAGAAAACTCTCTTGAGTTGGTTTTCCCAAAAAGTTCTACATAAAATGATAAGTTCTTTACATAAAATCATGGTTTTCAAAATCCTCTTTTCAAAATAACGCGTAAAACCACCCTTTTCAATACCATTAGGTCCAAACTCTAATTCAAAATCACTCTCTAAAACCACTAGGTCTCAAAATCCTAGTTCAAAACCACCTTTCTAAAACCACTATCTAACGCTAGGTTAACTTAACCTAAGTTGCTCTAACCCTAGTTACTTAACCCTAGCTACCTTAACCCTGGGTTAACCTAACCCTAGTTAATTAGACTTAGTTACCTTAACCCTAGTTTAACCTAACCTTAGATAGTCAACCTTAGTTAGCTAACCCTAGTTGTCCAACCCTAGGTTAACCTAACCCAAGTTAGGTAACCATAGGTCCCCTTAACCATGGTTAGTGGGCTTCAAGACCCTAATTCTAGACCTATTTCAAACCAGCTTTTAATTCCGAAATCATCTTTAAAACTTGTCTTCAAAAAATAATCTACTCTCTTGAGTTTTCAAAAGTCCTTTCTAATATTCTCATACCCCTCTCAAAACATTTTCAAAAGCTCTCTCAAACTTGTCATAATCTAAAATGGCTAGACATTTTCCTATTTTGAAAAACTATTTCTAAAGATGATTTCAAAAACTCACAATCGTATGGTGGTCCTGACCCTTTTATGGTTAAGGTTTTCTAAGGAAAGTGATACATTAAATATAACCTTCAAGGTTCATACTAGGGTTCCATAACCCTAAGCGTTTTAAAAAATTCTTTTCACAAGTGCTTTCAAAGAAGTCACACCCTTGTAATAATCTTAGCCCTTTCACGGTTAAGGTTGTTCAAGAAAAAGTGAGATATCCAATTAGGGTTTCCTAACCCTAAGGTTTCCAATTAGGGTCTCTAGCCCCATTTCTAAAATATGTTTTAAAAATTCATAACCTTAAAGGAGTTAGTTTCTCAATAGCTATTCTCTTGAAGGTGGTGAGATATTCAACATACCTTCTCTAAGGTGTTCAAAGCTGATTTTCAAAAACTTTCCAAAGACAAGTTTATGAGAACTCTTCATATTCAAACTCTATTTTCAAAATTTTCAAAAAAAGACTTTAAAAACATTTCAAAACTCCATTGAGTTGTTTCAAAAACTTTCCAAAACTCCCTCGAGTTGCTTTCAAAACTTTCTAAAACTCTCTTTAGTTACTTTAAAAAATACTTCAAAAATATCCTACGTCCTTTTTCAAAGGCCTTTTTGAAAACCCATAACTCACTCAAGTTGCTTCAAAACATTTTCAAGATTCTTTTGAGTTACTTTAAAAAAACACTTCAAAACACCCCAAGTTCTATCTCAAAATATTTCAAAAACTCCCTTGAGTTGCTTCCAAAACTTTCCATAACTTTTTTAAGTTGGTTAAAGAAAAGCACTTCTTAAAACACTTTAAAAAACATTTCAAAAAATATTAAGTTCAACTTTAAGAACTTTCCAAAAACAATCCAAGTCCTACTTCAAATGCATCTTTACAACAATCGAAATCCTATTTCAAAGGCATTTTCAAAACTATCCAAGTCCAATTTTAAGTCAAAACTCTTTCAAGTTCAAGTTTCAAAAGAAACCTTTCAAGACTCCCATGAGTCCATTTTCAATCCGGCTCTTGCCCGTACTACGAATGATCTGATTCTCGCCAAATAAAATACGTAGGCAATCTAAAATTGTGCGATCATAACCTTTATTTCAACTCAAGTTCCCTTTTCAAAAGCTTCCATCTTAAATCACTTCAAAACTTTCTATTTTCAAATATCTTTGCAAAAATATGCATCATGCACCATTCATCAAAAAATGATGACCAAACCCCATTTTCAAAATTTTTACAAGTGAATACAAGTGGATAATAAATAACTGGTGATTCAAGTGGGTGAACCTAGGGTGAATAGACAACAAGGTACCGAAAGGGCAGGGTAGGGTGATGATTTAAGGATATCTTTCATACATGTAACCAACCCCGAACCATAAATTTCTAGTTTCAAAGACCTACCTGGAGTCATGTTTTTAAAAGGTTTAAAACATTTTTAAAAGGTTGCTAAAAACATCTTTTTCTTAAACCTTCTTGTCGCGCCTTTGTTTTCGGCCCCAAGTTTGGGTCTTGACTCGGGCATAACCCGATACTCTGTCTGTTTGGACTCACCCTCTTCAGAGGACGAGTGCGACGGGGTTTGAATTTGAAATTGATTTGATTAAGGGTTTCTTGAAAAAGGTTCGGAGTCGCCACCTAACATGGTTAAAGGTGTGTTAGGTCACCTAAAACTAAGTGTAATATGAGGATCAAACTTAGGTTTTTGAAATTGATTTGAAAATGTCCTCTTGAGAGGTGTTTTGTAAAATAGGTTGTTTGGCAACCTTTGAAAATATTTTAAGCCTTTTTAAAAAATGACTCCAGTTTTGGTCTTTGAAATATAAATCAATGGTCCGAGGGTTGGTTATGTGTAGGAAAGTTATCCTAAGATCATTATCCTACCCCGCCCTTGTAGTACATACATGTCTATTCACCCCAAGTTCACTTGAATCTCTAGTTCTTAATTGTCCACTTATGTCCACTTTAAAAAGATTTTGAAAAAGGATTTTGTCATCCTTTTGGAAAGAATGATGCATGATGCAATTTAAAAAGGAGTTTGGAAGAAAGTTGAGATTGGATTTAGAAAAGCCCTTGTGAACTTGTCTCAAAACGGTTTTTCAAATTTGTTTTTATTTTTATTTTTGATGTACCTTATGCAAGGTATGTCGATGTTTTGTTACCTTTGAGAGGTTAGTTATGTAAGAACTAAACTCCCTTTAGGCTATGATTTTTGGAAAATATTTTTAGAAAAGGAATTAGACACTTCTCTTGTTTTAATATCTCACTTTAACTTGGACAACCCTAACCGTAAAAGGCCGAGGGTTGATTCAAGAATGTGATGTTTGAAAATAGTCTTTTGGAAAGAGGTTTTGCAAAATATTTAGGGTTATGAACCCTAATATGAACCTTATAGGTTTCATTTGATGTATCACCTTCCTTAGAAAACCCTAACCAAGAAAGGGTTAGGATATCTTTAGGGTTGTGAGTTTTTGAAGTCATTTTAGAAATAATTTTTAAAAAATGGTTAGTGTCTAGACATTTTGGATTGAGACAAGTTTGAGAGAGCTTTTGGAAACATTTTTGGGTTGGAGTTAGAGTTTGAAAAAGGTTCCTAGAGTTACAATTTTGAAGCCTCTTAACCTAGGTTAGGCAAATCAGGGTTAAGGTAACCTAGGGTTGGACGACCTAGGGTTAGGTTGGCCTAAGGGTGGACCACCTAGGGTTTGGTTAACTAGGGGTTTAGGCTACCTAGGGTTTGGAAAGTGGTTTTGAATAGTGGTTTAGGGTTAGGGCTTGACCCTAGTGGTTTTGGAACGGTTGTTTAGGGTTTGGCCCTAATGGTTTTAGAAAGGTTTAATGCATGCACTTGGAAAGAAATTTTGAAAAATCTATGATTTTATGTGAAAAAGGAAAGATGTGATTTAAAATAAAAAGGAAAGATATGATTTATTTTAAAATAGGAGATTTGATTTTATTTCCAAAAATAGAAGATTTTATTTTATTTTCAAAATGGAAAGATTTGATTTTGCTTTCAAAAATATAAGATTGGATTTTGTTTTCAAAAATAGAAGAGTAGATTTTGTTTCAAAAAATAGAAGGTTGGATTTGGTTTCCAAAGTGGAATGATTTGATTTGGTTTCCAAAATGGAATAATTTGATTAGGTTTTCACAATGGAAAGATTTGATTTGGTTTCCAAAATAGAAAGAATTGATTTGAAAAAGGAAATATTTGATTTGAATCTTCCATGATTTTGGTTTGAAAATCTATGATTTTATATGACACTTTTGAAAGACAACTCAAGAGAGTTATGCACTTTTTGAAAACATGATACAACAACGTTTTGGAAAACCATTTGATGCAATGAATGCAAGGATACAAGAACGAATGTTAGGGGACAAAGCTAGGGTTTCCTAGGGTATGAACTTCTAGGGCTTCAAAAAGACAACTCTTGAACCAATTTTGGAAAAAAAGTTTTTGAGCATGGAATGTAAAGAGGTTTTAAAAGAAATAACAAAATAAAGTTTTGAAAGAGGCGTTTTAGGGCTTAAAACCCTAATGTGGCCTTTGGATGCCTCTTTGAATATGTCACTTTTTGAAAACGACCCTAACCAAGAAAATGCTAAAATCACTTTAACTTTGTGATTGTGAAATCTAGTTAGGTCTCGAAACCCTAATGTGGACTTTGGTGGCCACTTTAAATATGTCACTTTTCTAGGGAAACCCTAATCATGAAGAAGTTAGAATCACCCTAGAGTTGTGAGTTTGAAAATAAGAACAATGCATGAACATGATGAATATAATGCATAGAGGTCGTGAACATACAAGGTTGAAGGTTTCACCACATTGCAAAGGGCCTTAACACAATAGTGTGATTGGTTAGGCTAAAAGAAGACCCTTGACATGATGATCTCTCCGAAGGTTCCCTTAGGTATGGACCTAAGGTCCTTTTATTTCAAGAATACAAGAAGATGAGGGTTGAAGATGTAGATTAAAAGGGAGAATAGTCCAATTGGACTAGAAGGGAGAAAAGAAGAAATGGGAGAGCATGAAAGTAAAATAAAAACCTACCTTGTCTTCAACCTTTCATGGAGCTTTAATGGAGGTTTGGCTTGAGCTTGAAGAAAACTTGAGAGGCTTGGAGACTAAGGAACCCTAAAGAAACTAGGGTTTTAGGGGATTTTCAAGGGCTGTTTTGAGAGAGATAACATTTCTTTGTAAGTTTTTGGACCTGGAATATGCTGGGGGGTGGTCTGTATTTATAGGCCAAAATTTAGAGGAGCTAGTTTTTGGCTTGGCGCCACTACTAGTGGTGCCACCTTGGTATGACAATGATCTTGAAAATTTGATTCGCCCTAGGCTACAAGGCAAAGATCTAGGTGCCACTTCTAGTGGCTCCAAGCCAATTTTTGGTCTAGCTCCAGTGTGAGTGGCTCCGCTTTGATCTGCAGGGCTGCAGGGCTCAGCTAGAAAAGTGATATGGGCACTCGGGAGTGCCTCGGGGATTGCCGGTTTGATGCTCAAAGCCCGAATAGTTGAAAAAGATAATCAGCCCACCGAGGGCAAAATGGTCATTTGGACTGAAAATACTGAAATGGACCGGAATGACACTTGGAGATTAGGGATACTCATGGGAGTACCCTAGGAGTTTACCGATTTGATGCCAAAAGTCGGTGTGGTTGATGAGGATAACCGGCCCACTAGGGGCAAAACAGTCATTTGGATAAGGAAATACCAGAATTGGAATTGGTCTAGAGTTGATCGTGATGGGATTCGAATGTCGGGAACACTATTAAGAGTTTTCTAGGGGATTACCGGTTTGATACCCAAAGATGGCGTGGTTGAAAAGAATGACTGGCCCACTAGGGGCAAAATGGTTATTTTGACTAGAAAATAGAAGAATAGGTCCAAAATTGATTGGAAGGAAATTTAGACATTAGGAACACTCAGGAGAATGTCCTTGAAGGTTTACTAGTTTGATACCCAGAGCCGGTGTGGTTGATGAGGGCGATCAGGGTGTTCGGGGGTAAAATGGTCATTTTGACCCAGAACCACTAGAATGTGTCCAGAATTGATTCGAATGGCATTCTAAGCATGTTGGATTGTCTAGGAACATCTTAGAAGGGGTGGATTTAACATTCTAAGGACTTAGGTATCCTCTCAAAGAGCGTGCCAAATTGAATTAGACTAGAATGATGCCTCAGGGGCATTTTGGTCATTTGGCTTCGAGTGGGCCTAACGGGCTCGAGAAGCGACCAGTTGACTGGACTGGAGTTTGAAAGGTCGGTTTGGGTTTGAATGTGTTATGGTATTTGAAAGTGAGTCTGGTCGGGCCGGAGATTGCCGAGCAGGCAAAAATGGGATGATTACACTTCTTAAGAAGGATATTTCCAAAACTGTTTTGAAAAATCTAATTTTAGTCTTCGGATTACACTTAGTTTTTAGGTGACCTAACACGTCTTTAGCTATGTTATGTGGCAACTCCAAAACTTTCCCAAAAGCCCCTATTCAAATAAAAAACAAGTTCAAACTCCCGTCACACTTGTCTTTTTAGGAAGACAAGTTCTAATAGAGAGAGTACCGTACTTTTTCCGGGTCAAGAGGGCTTAGGTTAAATATTGGGGTGCGACAATCGACACTGCGAATCCATTTTAAGTCTGTGGCAGGCTATCTTGGGGTCAATCCCTAGCATTTCATATGATGTCCATGCAAACACCTTCATGTTTTCCACTAGCAACTTAATCAAAGCTACCTCCTCCTTTGGCGTTAAGGTTTTACCAATCATGAAATACTTATCCTTATCTAGCCTGTTAATCTCAATCTTCTTTAAATCTTTCGTGACCTTTTTGTTAGGAAGCTCCCTAATATCGTCTAGAGTGGGAGTATCTTCGTACAGCTCTGTCATCTAGACTTGACTTATCTTCACTTTGGCAGAGCAGGTTGTCAGGAAGCATTGCTTAGCCACGATCTGATCTCCACGGATCTCCTGTATACCCTCAACACCTAGAAATCGAATAAGCTGGTGGTAGGTGGATGGTATTGCCTTCATCAGGTGTAACCACATCCAACCTATAATTGTATTATATGGTGAGGGCATATTTACTACAAGGAAATCTGTTGCCAAAGTCACCATTCCAACCATCCCCAGCAAGGTCACCTTTCCTAGTAGCCAAACCGAGTCAGAGCTAAAACCAATTAGGGGGTTGAGCGACAGCTGCAGATCGGCATCCTTTAGCGCCAGCTTCGTGAACAGATCATAGTGCATCACCTCTGATGAGTTGCCCTGGTTAATTAGAATCCTCTTTACGTCATAGTCCCCAACCCGCAGTGTCACCACCAGTGCATCATTACAGGGCATCTGGACTCCTGCCAAGTTTTCATCAAAGAAGGTTATGGCTCCATTGTCATTGTCGATTTTTGCTCTCTTTGCTGGGGGCTGCAATTGCATCACTTCCTGCAATGGGTAGCCTTATGTATCTTTGCCCCATACTTATTCACGTCAATCTGTTGTACATCAACTAAGCCATGTAGTACTGCTATCATGCTCAGCTGGTCTATCTGAGCTTCTTTCTAGGGGGTTTCCTTAGGCTTCGCCTACTCCTCTTCCTTCGTTTTTGAGTGGTTAATGAATTGACCAAGGTGCCCTACTCGGCCAAGTCCTCCAAGTGGTTATTGAAGTGCTTACATTTCTCTGTCATATGCCCCGTCTCTATGCGGTAGGAGCAGAACTTTCTCTAGTCCCTGGTGCTTGGGTCCCCTAATAGCTTCTGGGGCCATTTGAAGTAGGCTTGTCTTTGATTTGGGGCAGTATTGACTCGCCCCCAAATGTGGCATTTCTATAAATGGAGTTAGTACCCCGCAAAAGTACGGGGGTCACGATGAAGTATAAACCAGTAATAGTCTGGTATCGTTCTCTCCCAAGGGACCTAGCCCAATATAGGCTCTAACACTCACCTCACACTAACCCAACTAGGGTTGAATTGCAATTAAGCGAATCGAATCTAAAATAAAAGAAAGAAAATAAAATAGACCGAAAATCTTTTGGTTTTTAATGAGGGTTTTGAATTACTAAACTAGTGCAATGAAAATTAAAGTAATTAACTAGAAAATTAAAGTAAAGCAAATTAAAACTAGATTTAAAGCAATTTAAAAGGGAATTGGGCTCAAATGATCCAACCACTCAATTTCATCCAAGGCTTCCAACGAGGCTTATGTCGCGCCCAGATTTTTCGCACTCGAGGAATACTCACACAAGTGGAAAAAATGTTGTACTCTCTCGTTAGAACTCACCCTCCTAGAAGAATGAGTGCGACTAGGTTTGAATTGAAAATTGATTTGAATAAAGGGCTTTTGAAAAAGATTCGGAGTCGCCACCTAACTTGATTAAAGTGAGTTAGGTCACCTAAAAACTAAGCATAATCCGAAGACTACACTTAGGGTTTTTGGAAAACAATTTGAAAATATCTCCTCAAGAGAGGGTTTTTAAGAAAATAGGTTGTTTGGCAATCTTTGGAAAACATTGATCCCTTTTTTAGAAAAATAACTCCTTTTGGTCTTTGAAATCACTGATCTAGGTTCGGAGGTTGGTTACGTGTAGGGAAGACGCACTAAGCTATCACCCTACCTCGCTCTTTCGGTACCTACATGTCAATCTACCCTAGATTCACCTATGAGAGTCTTTAATTAACTATAGTTCAATCCTATTTCACTTTAGAAAAACAATACTTGAAAACTAATTTAGCATGATGCATGATATGCAAGTGCAAGATGGAAGAATTGGAAAATAGAAATTGATTTGAAAAGATGGAATTGAAATTGGAAACTTTGAAAACTTGGAAATAGGAATTTGAAAATAGAAATTTTGAAATTGAAATTTGAGAATAGATTAGAATTTGAGATTGGAAAAGATTTTGAAAACCGAACCCATGAGGGTGAAATTGAAAGTTTGAAAAATGTTGTGACCGCACCTATGAAGGTTGCCTACATATCCTTTTGGAGGAATCAGGTCAGTCGTAGTTCGGACAAGAGTCCGATTGAAAATAGAAGGTTTGATTTGAAAAGAGATTGAATTGAAAATTGAATTTGACTTGAAATTAGAAGAGGAGATTAAAAATTGAATTTGAGAAGATTGGACTTGCTTTGGAAAGATTGATTTTGGAAAGATTTGGTTTTGGGAAGAAGGAGGTTTAAGAAACCTAGACTTGAGATTAAGAAAGATTGGATTGGAATGTTGGATTTGGAAGATTTGGAAACTTGGAATTTAGGAAAGATTTGGATTAGAAAAGTTTCGAATTAGGTAAATGTTATCTTTGGAAAGTTTCATTTTTGGAAAGTTTTAGTTTTAGGAAAGTTTCAACTTAGGAAAGTTTTGAATTAGGAAAGTTTTCAAATTAGGAGAGTTTTGAATTTGGAAATGTTTGAAAAAGGGAAGTTTTGATTTTGGAAAGTTTTGAAAACAAGGAAATTTTGAAAATAAGAAAGTTTCGTTTTGGGAAAGGTTTGAAAAAGTGATGAATCAAAAGGTTATCGACTTTTTGATCAAAAGACTAATAAATTGGTGATTTCAAAGGATGTACACTTCGATGAAATGAAAGCCTGGGAATGGAAAAACAAAATATCCAATGAGGCTAGATCATTTGGAGATGTTACACAACTAGACCATGGCGAGCCAAGTTATTCTATTAGTTCAGACTCACCAGCTTCGCAGGAAAGTCTTTTTGGAGAAAGTGACTCCGAACCAGATTCACCAATCAGGAAGACACGTTCATTAAGAGAAATTTATGACTTCAACAATTTTGCATTATTTTCTTGTGAGCTGCAGAATTTTGAAAAAGCAGCAAAAAATCAAGTTTAGCAAAAAGCAATGGACGAAGAAATGACCACTATTGTGAAAAATCACACTTGGAAACTTGTTGATCCTCCAAAGCAAAAAAACGTGGTCGGACTGAAATGGATCTTCGAAACAAAGTTCAAAGAAAATGGCTCAATTCAAAAGCATAAAGCTTGTCTTGTAGCAAACGGCTACTCACTACAGCCTGTAGTAGATTTCAACGAGACATTTACACCTATTGCCCGAATGGAGACAATTAGAACAGTTCTATCCCTCGCAACACAATTGGAGTTACAAGTCTACCAGCTTGATGTAAAATCAGCATTCCTAAATGGCGAGCTAGAAGAAGTGTATGTGGAACAACCTCATGGCTACTTGATGGAAGGAAAAGAAAATATGGTCTATCGATAGAGAAAAACACTTTACAGCCTAAAACAGGCTCCATGTGCTTGTAACAGTAAAATAGACAATTACTTCATTCATAGTGGATTTCAAAGAAGTCCCAATGAGTCTTCCCTATATGTCAAAAAGGGAGGTAACAATGATTTTCTCATCGTCTGCCTTTATGTTGATGATTTGCCATATGCTGGCACTTACCTTGTGATGCTAGATGAATTTAAGAAAGGATATGATGAAAGAATACGAGATGACAGATTTGGGCCTAATGAAGTACTTTCTTAGCATCCAAGTGCAGCAGGCAAAAGGATAAATGTTTATTTCTCAAGAAAAATACATTGAAGACTTCCTGAAAAGATTCAAGATGTCAACATGCAAGCCAGTCTCAACTCCAATGGCGGTGAATGAAAAATTGCAACAAGAAGATGTATCACCAAAAAGTTGACTCGACACTGTACTGTAGGCTCGTTGGTTCCCTGATGTATCTCACCAACTCGAGGCTAGATATTGTCTATCCAGTTACCATGATTTCTAGATTTATGATTGGTCCAAGCCAAATCTAGTATTCTACAGCTAAGCGAATATTACGGTATTTGCAAGGCACAAAAAATTTTGGTATCAAATACATTTTTGAACAAGACAATAATCTTGCTAGATACATTGACAGTGATTGGGCTGGATCCATTGATGACAGAAAGAGCACATCTAGCTACGTGTTTAGCATGGGCATTAAAGCAATCTCTTGGTTATCCAAAAAATAGAAGACGGTGGCTCTCTCATCAGCTGAAGCGGAATATATTGTTGCCACTGACGCTGCTTGTGAAGCAGTTTGACTGTGAAGAATTATTGCAGATTTGCAACAAAAGCAAAAGGACCCCACAATCATTTACTGTGACAATATGTTTGCAATTGGTATAACCAAAAACCCGATATTTCAAGTCAGGACAAAGTATATTGAACTTCGTTACCATTACATCAGAAATCTTGTCGGCAAAGAAGAAATTCAAATGAATTTTGTCAACACCAACTCGCAGATATTTTTACCAAAGCAGTATCGGCAGAGAAATTGTAACAATTCAAGACACTATTCCGTATTACAAATTAAGTGGAGGTGTTAAAATAATAGTAATTTGTAATAATAATTCATACAAATAAAATTATCAATGGGAGAGATAAGCAAATACCAATTGTCAATGAAAGAATAAAATTGTCAATGAAAAAGATAAGATTAGGAATATTGTATTATCTATTGTATATGTATGTACACCACTTTGCTTTCCTATAAAAGGGAGCTAACTCTTGTAAGAAGTTGCACCACCAAAAAAAAAAAAAAAAACAAAGTCTTTCCCTCTTTCTCAAAGCTCTCTCTCTCTCTCTCTCTCTCTCTCTTGATTCCACCACCTTTGCACTTAACATCAGAGATCGACTCTTCCAGAACAGGTTTCTTTTATGTAACGATCAATTATTTGATGTACGCTGTTCAGCAAATATAATCAAATTGATGATACAAGATGCCTTAGAAGCACTATTAGAGGTAACCCATAAGATTCAAGAAAGCACTAGGTATGTTAGAAGTTCACAAGCAACACGAGAAGTTTAATGAGATGGTTTAGCTAGTGAGAGTTGAAAATCAGACTTGCTTATGTCTTGATAATCCACTACGATGGAACTCAACGTATTCATTCTTGAAGTTGCTTTAGAATATAAAGATGTGTTTTTGCTTCTGCTAGATCATTGTTGGTTTTTTTTGCTCCTTTGGCAATCCCACCTTGGTTGAAAATATCAAGGGGGCAAGGCTCAAGGCCTATATAAGGAGGGTTATATCTCTTTGATTAAGTGTACCAGTTAATAGCTTAATTAGTAACATTTGACTTTAGTAAAATTTCTTTTGAAGAGGTAAAAGTTAAAGTTTAGCTAGTGAAAAAGCTTAGTAGGTGTTTTTGGGATGAGAAGGAAAAATTGTGTGATTATAATAATTTTTCACATAGTGTATTTTTCTTTGGGATTGATGATTTTTCTCTTATTTTTTGGAGTTTTCCACGTAGATCCTTGTGTTGTATTTTTCTCTATTTATTTTGATATTCTTGTCAAAGGGTAAATCCAAAAGGGGGGTGAATTTTGGGGGGGGGGGGGGCAAATTTCCAACAAATGGTACCAAAGCCTTTTTGTTTATAATGTTTTTCTTAAAATTCTATGCCTAGCCAAGAATATTCTTGCAAATGTGCATAGAATATTTACGGCAAAGGAACTCTGGAAAAAGTTTGAACAGTTGTATTAGAGGAAGAGTGTCTCAAATTGGATGTATTTGAAGAGACAGTTTCATACATTGCGGATGAGTGAAGGTACAACTATTTCAGATCATTTAAGTGTTCTCAATGGCATCATCTTTGAGCTCGAATCTATTAGAGTTAAAATTGAAGATGAGGATCAAGCTTTAAGGCTTATCTAGTCTCTTCCATCTTCCTATGAGCATATGAATCATATTTTGATACATGAAAAGGAGAAAATAATTTGTTCAGAGGTTGCTAGTAAATTGTTTTTTGAAGAGAGAAGACTAGGCAGTGGATGTAAACATTCATTTGAGAGCCTAGCAATGACAGCTAGTGATTAGAAGAACTTCATGAAGAAGAAAGTAGTCTGTTGGGTGTGTGGACAATCTGGACACGTCAAGAAAAATTGTCCAAAAGCTGGAGCGAATACGACAAGATGCCCCAAGTCAATGAATGGGAATATTGATTATGATGCTAACATTGTGTCTCTTTGCATAGATGATGATGTCGCATGATAAAGGATGTGTTACTATTATTAGGTCCACAAGTTTGCACAAGGACATTGGTTTGGCATTGATGCAGGGTTTGTAGTGAAAATTCATGTCGATGGCTAATGAACTTCTAGGAAAGCTAAATGTGGGAGTTGCACCATAATTTTTCAACAAAATTGTTTTTCGACATGGGCCTAAGTGAGATGTTTGGAATTTATTTATTCTGAGTTCATATGCTTTTATGGTGGAGGATAATAGTATGGTGGAGGATGATAGTATAAGTTATGAAGATCTTTATTAAAGTGGAGTGTGGTTGTGGAACTAGCCAAAGTCACAAAGATGGAGATTTGTTAGGTTTTTTTGCTCCTTTGGCAATCCCATATCGGTTGGGAATGTCAAGGGGGCAAGGCTTAAGGCCTATATAAGGAGGGTTATATCTCTTTGGTTAAGTGCACCAGTCAATAGTTTAACTAGTAACTTTTGACTTTAGTAGAATTTTTCTTGAAGAGGTGAAAGTTAAAGTTTAGCTAATGGGGAAGCTTAGTGAGAGTTTTTGCAGTGACGAAAAAAAATTGTGTGATTGTAACAATTTTTCACATAGTGTATTTTTTTCTGGGGCTGGTGGTTTTTCTCTTTTTTTGAGAGTTTTTCGCGTAAATCCTTGTGTTATGTTTTTCTCTATTTATTTTGATATTCCTATCAAATAGTAGATCCAAAAAGGGGTGAATTTGGGAGGGCAAATTCCCAACAATCATGACCCTGTCTACACAATGTGCCCATCAAATATAGAGTGGAACAGAGCAAGTGCCATTACCAGCTATTTGAAGCTCTATGTTGAAGTTTCTAATGTTTTCATGGAGACCACGTATCCAACAGCAAATATATATTTTCCTGAGATTTGTGATGTTCATTTGCAGTTGATTGAATGGTGCCAGAACTCAGATGCTTATGTTAGTTCTTTAGCATTGAAGATGAAAAGCAAATTTGATGAATATTGGAAGAGTTGCAGCTTGGCTTTGGCAGTTGCAGCCATCCTAGATCCTTGGTTCAAGATGAAGTCGGTAGAGTCTATTATCCTCAAATTTATGGCACCAGTGCTCCAGATTGCATTGATATTGTTGCTAATTGTATGAAGGCATTATACAATGGGCATACTATTTGTTCCCCGTTGGATTCTAATGGTCACGGCTTGGCTTGTCACCTAGGTAATGAATCGAGGCATAGGCTGACAGGCTTTGACAGGTTCCTCCATGAAACTTCACAGAGCCATAACATGAAATCAGATTTGGACAAGTGCTTGGAGGAGCCTCTTTTTCCTCGCAATATGGATCTCAACATTTTAAATTGGTGGAAAGTTCACACACCAAGGTATCCCATCCTATCTATGATGGCACGCAACATTTTGGGAATTCCCACGTCAAAAGTTTCATTAGAGTTGGCTTTCAGCACTGGAGATAGAATGCTTGATCATTATCGGACTTCACTAGGATCCGATACTGTGCAAGCCCTTATGTGTGCACAAGATTGGATGCGGAATGAGCCTGAAGGTTAGTTGTTTGTTATTGTAACCTTATTTTGTGTAATTTTTTATTGGCTACTAACCATAATATACTATATTGATGTATCAGATTCGAAATCTATCCTCAAGCCATTCTACTTTTTCTCTATGCTACGATGTGAATTAGCTGCATGGTTGGTATGGTTTTGTGGTTCTACTTTAACATCCTTACATGGAGTTGTCTATGCTTTTCCTAGAAAATTCATTTTCCTTTTTTTTTTTCTTTCATTTCATTTTTTTTCTATTAATTTCTTATCTTTTTCTTTAGTTTTCTATTTTCTATCCTCATTTTCACGTTAAGACTCAATACCAGAGTTTTTTTTTTTAATTATACCCGACCTTTATTTCTGGAACTAGTAAATGAGAAAATGGTATAATCTTCGTCCTTCGTGGAATCACAGGCCTTGATGTAGGTTGCTTTTTGCTTATTTGTATGCAGGTGAAGCTTGGATCATGAACTGATCTTGGCTGGATGTCGTCTGCTTATTTCATGTATACGACGGATAACTACTCGGAATGCTTTGTAAATGGCACTTGCTCAGATGTTGCGGATCTGGGACAACAACTTCTGTGAATGACTGGACACAGCAGCCGCCTGGAAACTAAAACACTAGTTGCAAAACTTGTCACTGGCCGAGTTTGCCTGAAATCGCCGAGACTCTTCCTAGACTAGTGCCAAGATAAAGGCAAAAAACTGATTTGTGAACAAGAACAGCAGATAAATTACCTGAATCGCAAATGTGACGACTTGTGAATTGTAGGTTCCATGCTTCCATACCAGTGCGTCAAGCCCTATTTAATTATTATCTGAAGTAGCAATAAATCAGATTTGTATTTTATTGTATCCATGCTTTAAAGCACTTTATATGGTGAACTACTACTATTGAGATGTAGGTCTGGATACTGGAACTGGAAAATCAGTGCAAACTGTTGTTTCTGGGATGTATTTTCATGTTCATGATGCTTGCAAAATCTATTTTTAAGAGCCTCTGGTCAATGATCCTTCAGGGCAGGCCCGGCCCGGCCGGGCCCGGCAGGGTGTTGTCCTTTTATGGCCAGTTTGCGCCAAAATGAGTAAATTCATAGAGGATAGGGGAAATGGTAAGTGCTGCGATTCGAATCTGTGACAACTGGACAAATGAAGTCCTTGCTAACAGGAAAGCCCGTGAGCAGAAAAAGTGTGTAGGTGACTAACATAATGAGTTGGGTAAATTACATTGGCTGCCCTTAAGGTTTAATGAAAAGGAGAATTAAAGATTTTGCTGATGTCATATTTTAAACTTTTGATAATGCCTATTGTACTCATGACAAGTGTTATCCAGCTACAATAGTTCGTTAAGGTTATAATCAATGCCTTAGGTTATAGGTTACCGCTCGAAGTTATTTTAATCATATAATTAACAAAGCCCTGTTAAATAATGTCACACGGCCCTTTTTAGTTCAACATATGCATCATCAATCCCCTTTCAACCATTTACCAAAGTAGTCAAACCACGATTGCCACTAGTGATACACCCTGCTTCGCCTTCACCTCCACCTCTACCTCCCCCTCCTGAGTACCACCCGCACCCTCACCCTCACACACACCATGGCCGAAGTAACATCACCGTCTCCTTTCCACCATGGTTGAGCCATCATCACCTGAAATCCCAAACCATCTCCCTCATGCCACCACTTTCTCTCTCTTATCCTTTCTTTCTCTCTTTAGATCAGCAACCAAGTGACTTGATCAGTCAGGCTTGGCCCTCACTTCAGGTGGTCAAGGGCCTCTCTTTCTGTGAGTGGGGAGGTTCTCCTAACTTTGAGTGCAAGTCCCAGCCAACTCTTCCCTATTTATCAGGAGTTCAAAGGGTTAGTAGGCTGAACTCCACTAAGTGAATTTGACCTAGTTAACATGATATTGACTTAACATCCCTTTTGTCATGTGGCAGCCTTCCAGATAATAACTTCCTCAGCTCATTTTCTTTTCGTTTTTTTTAAAGGCAACCAAATAGGGGTAATGCTCCTCTCTAGATTTTAATATTTAAAATTCTCCAGACTCCTCGTCTTACTACTCCACATGTTAATAAATCATATTCAACAGATAAGGTTATTATCTCATTCAAAATCATGATCTCATTTTGTTAGTTTTGTTCAACCTTAATTGAGGTCGTGGGTTAGATATGATTTACTAACACTTAGCATGGTAAGATACAAAATTTGGAGAAATATGAATATTAAGGTCTGAAGGGGAGCCGAACCCACCAAATAGACCCATTTGCTGCAGCTCTTACAAACATCTAGAAAGCTTGGGACATTCTTCTGAAAGAATTTCAAGGAGATGTGAAGCTAAAGGCTATCAATTTAAACTTCAATGTCTTAGAAGGGAGATAGAAAATATAAAAACGGAACCGTATAAGCTAGGACTAAAATTTCTTTTAGATTCATGGAGCTGGTTAATCATATGAAAACTTATGGTGAAGACATTGGTGACAGGAGAAATTATTGAGAAAATTTTAGTAAACATACTTGAAAAACTTCACCCGATTATGATTGATATCGAAGAAACCAAGGGCTGGTTTAAATCTTACAAGCAAAGACTAACTTTGCAGTCCACAAAAGTTAATGGAGAGTGTGATTCAGTTTGAGCTCAATCTTGGTTCCAAAAATGCTAAAAGGAAGTCAAGGTAAGGAAGAGGCGGAGTAGTTTTGAAAATAGAAATAATTTTGATAGAAACAATTTTGAATAAAGGTTGGTCTTCCCAAAGGTGTAGAATTTGCATTCAAAAATAAAAAATAAAGGGCGGACTTCCCAAAGGTGTAGAATTGGTATAAAAAAAAAAAAAAAATTTGCCCTGAAGAAAAAGAATGCTAGTTCAAAGGGAAGCCTCAATGTTCCAGTATAAAATATTCCGACATTTGGAAAAAGAATGTGCTTTTAATTCCAACTATCAACCAAACTAAACAGAAAAGAAAGAAAGTGAGGAAGCTCGTTCTCGCATGTCAAACTGTATTATGATTATTGATCTAATCATATGACAACAAAGAAGAGCAATTTTTCTTGACATGGACACCACTATTCTCTCCCAGGTAAAGTTGAAAAATGGAACTTAGGAGGAAGTGAAAGGCAAATGCACAATTAGAGTTCAAACCGAGGTGTGAAGTGGGAGAGAAGAGATGTCATGAATGGGGTTTTGAATAAGATGAGATATTAGACATAAATAAGCGGGAAAGAGAATAGATAAAACGGGGTAACAAATAATTCTAGGAGGGATTATTCGCCTTCCTAGTCTTCGACACAAGAAAAGGAATTTTCCATAACCCTTTCTTGTGTCAAAATAATAACGGTGATTCCTATTCCTAGGTTCTATTTTTTCTAGATGTATTAAAACCCTTCTTCTTTTTATTTATTTATTCTGACTTATTCGATATTTTACCTATAATATGAAAAGTAGGGGACTAAAATTCATCCATGGTATTCTGTTTATATATGTTGTAGTTAGATCAGACTCTACCAAGTGCTGGACAACTTTCGGAGCAATTATTCACTCCATTTCGAAGAAGAAAGGCTGCATTATTTATGACAAAGGCAAGAAGAAATAGATTTTGGGTCAAATACAGATGGTGAAATAGAGGTTTTTCACTTTCTTTTTAGGTATGCAAATGATGATGCTTTGAAGATCGACGTAAATTTTTTGAGTTATAAAATTTGACACATTAAAAATGAGACTGCCAAAAATGAGAAGTAAGCTCATAAAACGGGACGAATTAACGGTTTTTTTTTTTTAAATGTTGTTTTTATAGGAGTAAAATTATTTTTGAAACCCAACTAAAACAACAACTACCGTCTTAGAATTTTCTATTCAGAATAGTCAGTAGCTTCGATATATCTAATTGTAAGTAAACTAATAATTAAATATATATATATATATATATTATATTTTTCATTTCGTATGCAAAGAATGATGTACATTTCAACAAATTAGAGTAGCATACTGCAAAATGAGTGCTATAATATTAAAGTTCAAATGAAATTGGGTTCAAAATCATGACTTTAAATCACACCTTAAAATGAAAGTGTAGATGCCAACATGCTTTCACACTCGAGTATGCTTTCATTTAAATTTTAATGACATGGAAAAATTGCGACCATTCATTTTTTTACGTGGAGTTCCTTAGAGTGATCTACCCAGAGCATATCGTGGACTTGGGCCAGGACGTCTTTTAGTGGTTCGCTTATCGGGATGGCGTATTAAAAGTAAAGTCCTTTTAACTTGTTTTGTCAAATCTTACACCCAGTAAGCCTTCTACATCTATTTTTGCAGATAGGAGATATAAATGGTTTAATGATATAAACCGGTCAGTCAAGCGTCTAGGTCGTCGATGCACCGCTCAAGTTCTAATAACACTGTTTTAATCCTAATTACTTCCACATTTGCATTTTGACTCATTAAAATTAAACATGTTACTTATCCTAAACCCCCTTAATTTTAGAGCTTTTTTCCGAACTTGCGATTTATTATTTTACCTCAAGTTTTATTTTAAAAAACTAAAACAATATCGTCAATAGATAGCAGACATCACGGTAGCTCATCTTGTTTGTGTTTATTGCCTAGTAAATTCATTTCACGTATGCTTTCATAGTAAACTAAACATACATATGATGAGTATCCCAGAGCTGGCATGTCGTCTAATTTTTGTGGATAAACACCATCCACTAGAGATCTAGCATGATAGTGATTAGGTTAATTGAATGAGAATCCAAGAGTAGTGGTATCCACCTGTATCTCCTTCACTTGAATGAAACACCAATAAGGAACAGTATTTATATGCCATTTACTGCCATCAGCATAACAAGGTTTAACTTTCAATCTTTTCTTTTAACCTTCTAGGAGTAATCAGTTTGCTTATTGTAGCTGTAGATATCAGCTATACTCTTCTACGTTCTAGGAAGGCAGAAATACACACAGTGGCTGACCGACCAACCTAGAAATTTTTTTTTAGTGGTATGAACTACTTAGATTTAAGCTTTATAATGACTGACTTGTGTAGAATACACAAAAAATAATAATCACAATATAGTAGTACATAATAATAAGAAGGTAAAATTATTTGCATTTTTGTAGGGTAATATATACTATTTTTTTATTTATTTATCATGGATGCTCAAGAATATATAGGATCTATGTAAGCAAAATTTTTTGAATTTTGTAGGGGTAAGGTAACATTATTTGAATTTTAGAAGGGGCCAATGTATCATTTTTCATCCTAAATACCTAAAAAAATATAGTATGTCAGTGTAATTTTTAAAATTTTAGGGTCCCCATGTCCGTCCGCCGCTAACTACACAGAAAGCCAGCTCATATTGAAGATAGAAGTAAAATCCAGTAATTCTAGACATCCCATCTAAGGTCCTATGGTCTTATTTTGGTTGTATCATCTTTGGAGAGTGGATTTAGACGAATAGAGAATTACTTTAGTTTCATGAAACAGTTCATGCTTGGGTAAGTACAACTACTTGCTTTGTGTTTAGTTTGCCTATCCAAGCAGTAATCTCTGCTGATCTTTTTGGGCAGTCCCTAATTTGTGGTGATGAATTTTTAATTTACTTTCTTTGTTTATTTGCTTTCACCTTCATACTAGTTATGGTAGTTTACCATATTTGGTGACACAAATTAATCAGTTTCTTTTCAAGATCGTTCTAAGATAGCCCTTAAAAACGCTCAAAATCATTCTACTGCTGCTCTTCTGATCTGAATTCAATGAATATATATAATGCATTCACTGAGCAAAATAATTACTTTACGTTTTTTTTTCTTTCTTTTTATCTTCATTCTCTGATATAAGATGGATTTTTTCTTGTCTCCTCTGCAGTACATTATACACATTGCGGTATCTAGTTATCAGAGATGGGATGTGATCATTATGATGTGTGAAGGTGTTGACTGTATCTTTGTTTGTGATCAATAAATTGGGCGCATTGTCATATGATTTAAAATAGTTGTTTGATTGTTATGACATGCTACGAGTGTGGTTAAAGCATCTATTATATAACCCTATAGATACTGATAAAATCTTATTTGTCCGGCTTTCCGGATAGCTTCTCCGAGGGACTTTAATTGGATAAACATACTCCTAGTCTAGTGATTATTGATGATATGCATTGTCGTCCCGGTTTTCTCCTCAAGTCCTCTGGCTCGAGGAAAGTCCGATACTTTCTCTGTTAGAATCTATCTTCCTAAAATGACAAGTGCAAAAAAAGTTTGAACTAAAAATTGATTTTGAATTAGGATTTTTTAGAAAAATTTAGAATTGCTACCTAACATAGTTAAAGATGTGCTAAGTCACCAAAAACTAAGTATAATTTGAAAACTAGACTTAGCTCTTTGAAAAATGTTTTGAAAAATATTCTCTTTAAAGGGTTTAAGAAAATAAGTTTTCAGCAACCTTTTGAAAATGTTTTAAATCCCTTTTGACAACATAACTTTGGGTTGGTCTTTGAAACTAGAAATTTATGGACTAGGAGTTGGTTATGTGCAGGAAATATATCCTAAGATTATCACTGTGCCCCGCCTTTTCAGTACCTACATATCTATTCACCCTTAATTCATTATCTTAAATCACCGGTTACTAAAAGTCCGCTTGTATCCACTTTTGAATTTTAAAAATGGGATTTGATTATCACTTTTTGAATGAATGATGCATGATGCATGTTTTTTAAAAGATATTTGAAAATAGAAAGTTTTGAAGTGATTGGACATGAAAATTTTGACTTGATAAAAACTTTTGAAAAAAGAACTTGAGTTGAAATAAATATCATGACCGCACCATTTTAGCTTGTGTACATATTAACCTTTATAACCTAGGGTTTGGTTGACCTAGGGTTATAACATTTATTTCTAATGATGTAGGAGGGAAACCTGAGAATGTTTTGCAGATGGAGTTTTTGAAGGAAAAAGTTGACAAAACCTGAGAATATTTTGAAAATAAAATTTTTCTTTGAAAATAAAACTTTTGAAGGAGAAAGCTCAGGAAACCCAATAATATTTTGAAAATGGAATTTTTCTTTGAAAACGAAGCTTTTGAAGAAAAAAACTCGAGAAACCTTTGAAAGACTTTTTTTTGTTGTTGTGGAAAATGGAGCTTTTCAAGGAGAACGCTCAAAAAACCCAAGAATGTTTTGAAAACGGAGCTTCTCAAGAAAAAAGCTCAGAAAACCTGAGAATGTTGTGAAAATGAAATTTCTCTTTAAAAACGAAGCTTATGAAGAAAAAAAGTTTGAGAAACCTTTAAAACACTTTTTTTTTATAATTTTAAAATGGAGCTTTTGAAGGAGAAAACTTAGGAAACTGAAGAATGTTTTAAAGACAAAGCTTTTGAAGGAGAAAGCTAGGGAAACATAAGAATGTTTTGAAAATGGAATTTTCCTTTGAAAACGAAGCTTTTGAAGAAAAAAGCTCGAGAAACCTTTGAAATATTATTATTATTTTTTTGAAAATGAAACTTTTGAAGCAGTAAGCTTGGGAAACCTGAGAACATTTTAAAGATGGAGTTTTTGAAGGAAAAAGCTCAAAAAATTTGAGAATGTTTTGAAAATAGAGCTTTTGAAGGAGAATTCTCGGGAGACCTTTCGAAACTTTGAAGAGAACCTTGGGAAGAGGTTTGGAATCCTTTAAACTTTTAGAAATGGAGCTTTTGAAAGAAAAGCTTGGAAAACCTTAAAACTCTTGAGACTTTTTAAGGTGAAAAGCTCGAAAACTTTTAGAACACTTTTGGAAATGGGATTTTTTCTAGAATGGGAAACCTAAGAAACCTTTAAAATTATTTTGAAGTGAAATTTTGTAGTGAAAGTTCAAAGACCTTTAAAACTCTTTTTAAAGTGAAACTATTTGAAGGAAAAAGCTTATAAAACCTTTTGAATGAAGGTTTTTGAGGGGAAAAGTTTGGAAAACTCGGAGGTTGATTTTGAAATGAAACTTTTTGAAGGAAAAAGTTTGAAAAACCTTTTGAATTTTGAAACAAAAGTTTTTGAAGGAAAAAGCTTAGAAAAACTTGAAATTATTTTGAAATTTCTTTGAAGAGGGGTTCAGGTCGAACCTCTTGGACTTGAAACCAATTTTTTTTTTTTTTTTTAAGAAAACTTGTATTGACTCGAAACTTGAAAAATCCCTTATGGGAAATTTAATTTTTTTACTTTGAAACTTTGGAAAAACTTTTTGGTAGAAATGATTTGGAAAATTTATTAATTTGACATTTGAAAATCTTTTTGGGCAATGCCACTTTTGAAAAACTTGTTTTGGATTGAAAACTTAGAATACTTTGAAGGAAAATTTTTAAATAAGAAGTTTGAATTTTGAAACTTCTCTCTTTTTTTTTTTTTTTCCTTTTTTGTCAATTATTTTTTGTTTCTTTTCTTTTTCTCTCTCTTTTTTTTTGTTCTTTATATGCATACCTTACCTGTTGGCGAACTCTTACCATTTTCCTTTTCTTTTGCCTTATCTTCAGGACAACTGATATAGGAGAAGACAGTTGAGAATTTATACTAAAAGACATGCTTTATGTAATGGCTTTAGTATTTATTAATAAATTAGTTATTCCATTTTAATGAGAATCTGTGCGAGAAATGTTTGCATTGCGTTATTTATTTAATGATTATGCATGTGTGTCTCTTATTCTATATAGTAGATGATTTGGTGTGTAGAGTACAACTTACACACGGAAGATCAGATTATCGGTTTTTATGGAATATAAGTTTATCGTTCACAGTCTTAGATGGAAATGAACACACCATCAGTAGGACTGTAGTACAAGGTTTTAATAGGTCTGTCTTGACTATGGGGAACGGTATAGTTCCAACTCCTTGCACTAGTACACTTTGTGTGTATTGAACAAGACCGTATTGAGGTAATTGTTTTTATACTGACTATATAAAACAATTAATACCTCATGATTATTATGAGTGCTGATGCTCTTAATCCTAATATAATAAATAGACACGTGCATGTAGTATTTATTGTTTTGATTAACAGAAAAGTGAGATTCTTTGTGGGTCAATAAACTCAGTGAGTTGGACAATAACATTACGTATATGGTGAAAATTTATTATTGATGGAATCCACATCCTTGTATAGGGATTGATGATACCCCCCTTGAGGAAGCTTATATGTTTTGCTTATGTCAAACCCTGCAGGTGGATTATGAATCCGACATATCAAATAAGTTAAGTGGAAGGTCTCAAGGAATTAAATAAGTCTATTAAATTTAATTGTCAGTAATTTAATTTAATAGGCGAGTATCTGTAATATTAACGTAGGAAGATAAATAAGCATTTAATAATATGGAGCTTGAAATATAATTTCTAGTATAACAGGGAGTGCAATTATAATTCGTTAGTGGTATGAATTATAACATATGTAAATAAGGATTAATCTTGGTTGGATTAGGAGTCCTTATTTGCGTAGGAAGCCCTAGTTATACTAATCCTATGGTCCCTGTTGTAGCCTCTATATATACGCGCTCTAAGAGCTGCTAGGGTTACACTCTACACATAATTGAGAGATACACGTTTTTGTGAGGAAGAGAAACCCTAGCAGCGGCGAGCCCACTCTTTGTAGAGCAAGGCGTGTACGAGGAATACAACAAAAGTTTGAAGGTTAAGTTCGAGCGGTTGCTTTGTGCTTAGTGCTGATTCTTATTATTCGAGATCAAACCAGAGAGATCTCGAAGGTACGACTCTAATCACGTAGATTAGGTTATGCTAATCAGATCAGAATTTTTGGTAGTACGTGTATACACTATAGCTAGGTCGTGGAAAATTCTACAGTCCCCAACATTCAGGACAACTAATATAGGAGAAGATGGTTCACGGAGAAGACAACGCCGGGAAAGGAGCCTCGAATAGATCCTGAGGAGGCACAACTGAGGGTTGAGCTGACGGTGATGACAGCTGCTTTGGCCGATGAGAGGCTAGTGCTATTGACAAAGAGGAGGCCTATGCTTGGATTGGTAGAGAAGATGCCCTAAGTAAGGCTACTGGAAATGTTACCCTTACTGGTGATGAGGCTGATGATGCCCATATTAGGGTTACTGAGGAGGAGGCTCATAGTGGAGCTGTTGGTTGGGAGGCTTCTTGGTGAGACTCCTAGGGATACTTTTGGCGGTGCTTGTGCTATAGATGCTTGAACTTGCTAGTTGGCTATCGGCCTAGTGGAGCGGTGGTTTGGAGAGACCGAAACTCATATTTGGTAGGCTTTGATCTTATGCCAACTCTGTTGACTGGGAGGAATAATATGAAGGCCGTTTAGTAGATATCGTAGATGCATACTGGTTCATTTACTGCTCATGTTGGGGAGTGTTGATGGATAATTCCTAGCTCATGTCGACGAGGAAGCATGGACAGTTTAATCTCTTGTCTGGGAGAAACATGGATAGTTTAGACTCTTATGTAGGAGCTAGCTGACTTGTTGACTGAGTTGCAGTCATCTGCCCCAGGTTGATTTGTAACAGATCTAGCAGTATGCTGAAGATCGGATAACTGAGATGCTGTGATCACTAAGCTGCATAGTGCATATAGGGCATGCCTTATGGTGTCAAAAAATTGTTGTGATGATATCTGACTGATACGGTTTGCTAAAGGGACTTCATGCGAGTCAAGCTGTATTGAAGGTTTCGGGCTTTTGACATGCCCCAGTTGATTATGATCTAGATAGATGGCTATTGGACTTCCTTGGGCTGCGGCAACAGAGTGTTGTGTTCGAGGACACCTTGGGAGTTGAAAAAGCTTAAGGAGATGCCCTTTGAACTTGTACCTATCTTAGTATTTTGTCAGCAATATCAAGATATAACAAACTAATCTTAATAAATGACTTATGATATTCATACTAATTACTTTGTAATGCTAAGTATAGAACTTTGTTAATAGTGTAGGTTTTCACGGTTACGTATCTCTTGACCCATTGTTGAGGTGTGAGAGGGTTTGCTGCTTTGCTGAGACTATCTTGTTGCTGCTACTCGAATTGCTAATCGGGGGCTTTTTTTCATTTAACCATTTTTGCTACCCTTGCCCTTGTGGCTTTTCATGGATGCTAGTTTTACTATTTTTGCATGTTAGCACCCTTTTTTGTATTTTCACTGCATTGGTAGTTTTGTATATTGCTATGACTTTACTCTTTTACCCCTAGCGCCCTGGAGGGTTTTCATTATGCCCTCTGATTATGCTTCAAAAATGCAATTATAATGCCTTAATTAGTACTTTGTTAGTATTAGTTTATGAGTATATATGTCTTTTTAGTTATGTTTTGATATTAATTGAGTTTATAATGCTTTACGTAGGTTTTGAGCTTAAATGGAATGATTTCAAATGCAAAATAATCATAGGTTTCAAGAGGTTGTTGTCAAGGTACAAGCTGCTGATGCATGTAGAGCTGGAACTTTGGAGGCCCATATCTCGCGAACCAGGAAGGCTATTCAGGCCCATAATATGTCAATTTCATGTAACATTTCAAGACCTACAACTTTTGTGAAGTGACCCAGCCCATCTGAGCACTTTGTAGAAGTCGTCCGTACGACTGACGACGGGATATATAGATTTATTAACTTTTTAGTTAGATATAGATTAATAAGTAGTAGAATAGGTTTAGGAGTTCTATGTTTTGAAGGAGAAGAAGATTTCTAGGGTTTTTTTTAGGGTTTGGAAGGAGGAATCATCCAATCCTTTGGAGGCTACAAATCTTTTCATCTTTCAAGGGAGCATCTTTAATCTTTAGTTTTTATTTTTAGTTTTATTTCTTGTTTTTATTGTGAATTTCATATTATATTTCTTTAATGTAGCGTTTTATTTCTTTAATTATTATTTTCATTCTTGCAATCTTTATCATGTTTTTCAGTAGATAAATCTGTTCTTGGTATGGGTTGAGAAAGTAACTAGGTTATAGGTAGAGATTCAAGATAGTATTCATTTTACAAGATTTTAAGAACTTGGATCAAGATTTATTTTTTTGCCCATGAATATCTTTGAAAACAATATTCTTGATCATATCTAGCCATGTATGTATAGACTGATTTGTAAGTAGGATACGTATACCTAGAATTTCTGATAAGGAGATTGATAATAACTGAATATATATTCCTATTAAGAGTACGTTAGAAATCTACTGTTATTGATTAAGCTTCAAACATACTTTGTAGACAGCTTTATAAACTAGGATAGGTATAAATGAGACCCTGGTATGAACACTAGTAAATAACTGAATATCAACTCTGAAAGGGTAATCAAATCTTGAATTTCTTTAATCCAAACTATCTTGGGAACCTACCTGTAGGCCTATTACTGGATCAAACCCTGCCAAGACCTTTTTATAATATTTGAATACAATTCTAAAATTAGTTTAATTTTATTATCGGATAATTTAGATCAATCATCTTCAACAATTGATTTTTTTTTTTCTTTTTGGAAGTTTTTTTGCAATTTTAATTGATTCTGAGTTCATTATAATTTTGTCCTTATTGCAGACCTTATTCATAAAGTTTATTTCTTGTGTTCCCTGTGGATCGACCTCGGATTTACCGAGATATTATTACTGCATCGCAACTGCACACTGGCGGATATAAATTGCACTATTCAGGAGTGATCAGTTTTTGGCGCCGTTGCAGGGGAAGATTACAAAGCAAATAATCTAATAAGGTAAGAAAAACAAACAGGGCAAAAATAAAAATATACAAGAACAAAAACAAAGCAAACGAACTCGAGAGGAATTGATTCCTGCAGAAACAATTTCACCATTAAACTACAACAACGAGGGAATTCAATCGCTCAATTAGGTAACCTCGTTCCTTCCCTACTATCTTTGAACATATTAGATTTTCTTTTCTTTATTTTACTAGTTTCTTTAAGATAAATTATACATTTGTTTAGTGGAGGTTTAGGGTTTAATTGCAAATTGGTGGATATTTTATGTGGAGATTGCTGGTTCGGTTGGAAATTTAAATTAAATATTGTTCATCTCTATTTCACTGTTGTGGCAGATTGGTGCATTTATGTGCATTACATTGCATGTCAGTTTGGTAGAGGGATAGTTCAGGTAGACTTTTGAGAGCAACCCCACTTGTTTACGTCACTAGATCTAGTGCTCTTCCTGATACTATACCAATACCTATAGACTTTGACATGGCCCGCTGACTGGGTGATGATAGGAATATAGATGGGGGTAATAACATGCAACCCCCACAACCCCAAGTACCTGCACCACCACAGAGAACTATAAGAGATTATTTAAATCCACCAAGACAGACTCCAAACTCATGCATTATATTACCTCCTGACCAAAATGCATTCCATCTTAAGTCAAGTATCATGCAATTAATCACACATTTTCATGGGATGGATTTTGAAAATCCATATACCCATCTTAAAGCGTTTGAAGAGGTCTGTAATATGTGTTTTGATAATATGTGCTCTGTCAAGACCATCTGTCTCAAATTGTTTCCATTCTCGTTAAAGGATAAAGCTAAAATTTGGTTAAATTCTTTAAGGCCGCGGTCTATTCCATCATGGGATGTCCTTCAGGCCGAGTTTCTAAAAAAGTTCTTTCCTGAGCATCCTACAGAGGTGATCCGTCGCCAAATTTCACAGTTCACTCCCTTTGAAAATGAAACATTTTACCATAGTTGGGAGAGATATAAAGAACTCTTGAATTTATGTCCTCATCAAGGACAAGACCCATGTAGATTGGTTAGTACTTTCTTTTCTGCTTTGACTCCCGAACTCAAAAGGTTTGTGGAGACAATGTGCAATGGTTCTTTCTATGATAAATCTCCAGAAGAAGCCTATGACTTCTTTGACTTTCTAGCTGATAACGCGAGAGATTGGGACACCACAGGGACTAAAAATCCCGAGATTAGAAACAACTTAAGGACAGGCACCATATATCCATTAAGGTATTTAGAAGAGGATAATTCAAAGATAGCTACATTGACTAAGCGATTAGAGGCCCTAGAAATGAAAAAAATTGCAACAGTTGAGAGTGAAACCCAATTTAATTGTAGTGTGTGCGATAGTAATGAGCATAGGACAGATCTTTGTCCAACAATTCTAGCCTTTAGGGAAGTGTTGCATGGTCAAGTAAATGCTATTGCCCCTTATAATAAACCACCACAGGCCCCACAAGGACAAGGAAACCCATATGCACCTACATATAACCCAGGGTGGAGGAACCATCCCAACTTCAGTTGGAGGAATGATGGTAACTCAGCACCCCAACAATTTCAACACCCACAACAATTTAATGGCCCCCCTAATCAATACCAAGCACATGGTCAACAATTTTCAACACCAGTAACAAACGTGTATAGGCCACCTCCTCTAAAACTTGTAGAGGATCCTTTGACCCAATTCATACAGGTACAACAAGCAACTAATGCTAGCCTTAATAAATCTATCGAAGAGTTAAAGACTTTGTTTGCTCAATCACTAACCAAAGAGAAAGGCACATTCCCTGCACAACCATTACCCAACCCTAATAGGCAAGCTCATGGTGTAGAGATAAATCCAAACCCACCAAATCATGAGCAAGTTCAAGCAGTAACTACCTTAAGGAGCGGAAAAGCCATAGATAAAACTATTCCAAGTAAAGAGTCCACACCTAGGGAGGACACTAGTGAGAGAGTAGAAAAAACATTAAAAGAGGATAGAGACAATCCTAAAGAGGTAGTGGAGGAGTTAGGAAAGAAGTCTAGGGATAAATCTGCGGATATTGACAAAGAGGATTTGTCACGTGTTCCATTCCCTCATAGATTAGCCAAACCGAAGCAAGAATTAATAAGTTCTGAAATTTATGAGATATTCAAGCAAGTGAAAATCAATATTCCATTCCTAGATGTTATTAAGTAGATCCCTTCATATGTAAAGTTCTTAAAGGACTTGTGCACCATTAAAAGACGGCTTACGGTGAGAGAAGCCTCTTTTCTGAACCAAGAAGCTAGAGAGGTTCTACAAGTAAATCTTCCACCAAAATACAAGGACCCGGGGAGTCCAACTATTCCATGCATAATTAGAGATCATAGGGTTGATAATGCTTTGCTAGATCTAGGATCTAGTGTGAACCTTGTACTCTTTTCTATTTATCAACAGTTAGGGTTAGGAGAGTTAAAACCTACTAGAATCACCCTACAATTAGCCGATTGTTCGATTAAGATTCCTAGGGGCATCGTGGAAGATGTGCTTATCCAAGTGGACAAATTCTACTTCCCGGTTGATTTTGTAGTGCTAGACACCGTGGGGAACTCAAATGATCAATCTCCTATCTCTGTCATTTTAGGTCGTCCCTTCCTAGCAACATCCAATGCTATTATTCGTTATAGGGGCGGGGAGTTGAACTTATCCTTCGGAAACATGACTGTAGATATGAACATCTTCCATGCGGGGAAGAAACCGAGAGAGTGTGAAGACATCAGGGAGATTAGCATGATAGATATTCTAGTACAAGAACATTTTAATAGAGAATTCTTGACAGATCCACTTGACAGAGCCTTAATTCAGAACGAGCAAATAGAGTATTTAGAAGAAACAGTGATAAATAAGGAAGTAGTAGAGTGTGTTCCTACTATGTCTGTGAGTCATTGGACCCAATGTGTTCAGCCATTAGGGCTCAGTGCTTGTAAACCTGAACCATCAGAAGTGAAAGCTCCTATTCCGGAGCGAAAGCCATTGCCATCTACTCTTAAATATATATTTTTAGGCGATAGTGAATCTTACCCAGTAGTGATATCTTCTAGCCTGTCTGAAGGCCAAGAGAATCAATTGAAGAAAGTGCTTTTAAAGCACCGCAAAGCCATAGGGTGGTCAATTGCTGATTTACATGGTATTGGCCCATTAGTTTGCACACATTGAATATACTTAGAGGAAGAGGCTAAACCTGTTCGCCAAATGCAAAGGTGATTGAACCCGAATATGAAAGAAGTAGTTAGAGGAGAAGTTTTGAAACTTCTCAATGTGGGTATTATTTACCCAATAGCAGACTCTAGGTGGGTGAGCCCTACCCAAATGGTCCCTAAAAAGTCTGGAGTAATAGTGGTGAAAAATGACAAAGATGAATTAGTACCAACTAAGATCTAGACAGGATGGCGCATGTGCATCGACTATAGACGTCTCAATGCCGTCACCACCAAAGACCACTTTCCATTACCATTCCTGGATCAAGTCATAGAGCGGGTGTTGGGTAGAGCTTATTATTGTTTTTTGGATGGGTACTCGGGCTACAATCAAATTAAAATAGCCCCAGAAGATCAAGATAAAACGACCTTTACTTGTTCGTTTGACACGTATGCTTATAGAAGAATGCCTTTCGGTCTGTGCAATGCACCGGCCACTTTCCAAAGATGCATGATGAGCTTATTTAGTGATATGGTAGAAAGAATATTAGAAGTCTTTATGGATGATTTTTCTATTTATGGGAACACCTATGACCAATGCTTAGAAAATTTGGAAATAGTTTTGAAAAGATGTAAGGAAACCAGTTTGGTCCTTAATTGGGAGAAGTGTCATTTTATGGTGACACAAGGGATAGTATTAGGACACATAATTTCAAATAAGGGAATAGAAGTTGACAAAGCTAAGATTGACCTTATTCAGAACCTTCCACCCCCTACAAATGTTAAAGATGTCCGTTCATTTTTAGGGCACGCTGAGTTTTATCGGCGATTCATTCCAGGTTTTAGTGCTATTTCTCGTCTTATGTGTCATTTGTTATCCACGGATGTTCCATTCGAATGGACATCCCCTTGCCAACAAGCTTTTGATAAGCTAAAAGGGCTCTTGACCACTGCACCCATCCTGCAAGCCCCCAATTGGTCTCTACCTTTCGAACTCATGTGTGATGCGAGTGACTTCGCTATAGGGGCGATGCTTGGTCAAAGAAAGGACAAGAAACCATATGCCATCTATTATGCTAGTAAAACTTTAAATGACGCAGAAATGAACTACACTACCACCGAGAAAGAGCTTCTTGCTGTGGTCTTTGCACTTGATAAGTTTAGATCTTACTTAGTCGGCTCACTTGTCATAGTTTATACGGATCATGCCGCACTTAAGTATTTGCTCACTAAGCCAGACGTTAAGCCACGATTAATTCGGTGGATTCTACTCCTTCAGGAGTTTCATATAGAAATTCGGGATAGAAAGGGGGTAGAAAACGTGGTAGCTGATCACTTGTCTTGCCTCCCTGTTGATGGCCAAGACCAGGACAAATCTCCCATTTCGGAACATTTTCCTGATGAACAACTTTTCTCCATCCAGTCTGTGACTCATACTAATACCCCTTGGTTTGCAGATATAGCTAATTACTTAGCTTCAGGTAAGATTCCATCTCAATGGTCATCCAATGATAAAAAGAAATTTTTTTCGAAATGTTAGAGTTTTCATGTGGGATGACCCATACCTTTATAAGTATTGCTCTGATCAGGTGATTCGACGTTGTGTACCTGATAATGAATTCCAATCCATAATTAGTTTCTACCACTCATATGCTTGTGGTGGACATTTGTCCACCAAGAAAACAATTGCCAAAGTCCTCCAATGTGGATTTTATTGGCCCACTATGTTTAAAGATGTTTGTACTTTTTGTACTGCTTGTGATAGATGTCAAAGACTAGGTAATCTCACTAGAAGAAATATGATGCCCTTGAATCCCATAATGGTCATAGAAATATTTGATTGTTGGGGCATCGACTTTATGGGGCCATTTCCTAGTTCTTTCGGGCATCTATATATTTTAGTGGGTATTGATTATGTATCTAAGTGGGTAGAGGCAGTAGCATCCCGCACAAATGATCACACAGTGGTGATTAAATTTCTAAAAGAAAACATCTTTTCAAGATTTGGGATGCTGCATGCTATTATAAGTGATGGTGGAACCCACTTCTGTAATAGACCCGTTGGGGTCCTGATGCGCAGATATGGAGTGCTCCACAAAGTCAGAACGCCTTGTCATCCACAAACCAATGGCCAAGTTGAACTCTCCAATAGGGAAATAAAACATATTTTAGAAAAAACTGTGAACCCCAACCACAAGGATTGGTCCTTAAGGTAGGTGGATGCACTCTGGGCATACCGGACTGCATACAAAACACAGTTAGGCATGCCATCCTATCGGCTCGTTTATGGCAAAGCTTGTCATTTACCTGTTGAGGTTCAACACAAAGCTTATTGGGCCATTAGGCAAATGAATGAGAACCCCGACGACGTTGGACATCATCGAAAACTTCAACTCTCAGAGTTAGATGAAATACGTAATGACGCGTATGAAAATGCGCGAATTGCTAAGGCAAAGATGAAAGTTCTTCACGACCAACACATTTCTCGAAAATCTTTTGACATTGGTCAAAAAGTTCTTCTGTACAACACCCGGTTACATTTGTTTCCCGAAAAGTTACGTAGTAAATGGTCGGGACCTTATATAGTGAAGGCTATCCACGAGAATGGGGCCATTGAAATTCGAAACCCCACAAATGACAATCAATTCACAATCAATGGCCATCGGCTAAGACAATATGTTGAAAATTTTGTGGCAGAAATAGAGACATTACTTCTCAAAGATCCTCCTCCATTAGAGTAATATCCAGAGAGGTAATCGTGTATAGTAGTGTTGTTGTATTTGTTTTTCTATTTTTGTAATGACTAGTGCGCCTTTCATCACTAAGTGTGACCTTCTTTTTCCTCTAGCGTCCATTAAGGGCAATGTGCAAATTAAGTTTGGGGGGGGGGGGGGGGGGGGGGGGGGGAGAGAGATCATTCTTGTGATGAATTGCACACTATGTTTATTTCTTTATTTCTTCAAAAAAAAAAAATCGAAAATACTGGCCGTCTAGACGCCCACAGAGTCCGTCCGGACGCCTTTTCACACTTAGAATTTTTTTGTAGTAGTTGGAGAACACAGGCACTGGCTGTTTGGACGCCCATCGGGACCGTCCGGATGCCTTTTGTGCCTTAGACAAATTTTTGAACAAGTTTATGCAATGCCATTGGCCGTTCGGACGGACTGTCCGGACGCTTCCCAACACTTAGAAAAAATTTTGAATTCGAGTTGCAAGGCTACTGGCCGTTCGGACGCCCTTCGTGCCTTAGAAAATTTTTACGTCGGTTATGACAAGCTCACTGGCTGTCCGGACGCCCCTGGCATACCGTCTGGATGCATGATCCTCATCCGGACGCCCTTATTTAAGTTGAACGACACCGTTTTAAACCCCATCCGGACGCCCTTTGAGGGGCCGTCCGAATGCCCCTGCCTTTTTATAAATTCTTCGGATTTCTCCATTTTGTCTCATTCGCACCCCACAAAAATTCCTGTTTTAGAGAGAGAGAGAGCATCCGGACGAGGCGACGAAGTCCTGCCAATTTGAAGAGTCGTGACCCTTCGATTTTGCACCTTTTCATCTTCCAAGGTAACTACGCAACCTCTCCTATTCCTTTTCAAATTGTTTTCTTTAATATTTATGCTTAGTTAGGATTGGGATTTGCGCTATAATTGTGATTGTGTGGTGGTGTTTGTTGCGGTTTGTTTTGTGAAGTTATTTTGATGGCACCGAAAGGAAGTAAAAAATCTTCGAAAAAATCTTTGGCCATAGAACCCTTTGAACCTGATCATTCTGCAGACTATGACCTAGAAATTTTCATCAGTCATCAAGCCTTTTTGGACTTTAGGAAAACTTGGGTGAGTAAAGCTGCCGCCGTAGAACGAAACATAGAACTATGGAATTTTTGGGGTGGGTTTGCTTTGGAAGTCGAATTTGAGAGGCAGGGTTGGAATGATCTAGCCGCCTATAGGGGGGAATACATTTTAACCCTTTGTGCGGAACTTATGACTATTATTCGAGTGGCGGACAAAGATGAGGGTCATGAGAGGCTAGTGAATTGGGTGAGAGGGAGAGACATTGTAATTACCTCGGCCACCTTTTGTCGTCATTCTGGGCTTAGGTGTGAACCTAATGCTGAGTTTTGCCATGGGGTTGGGACTCCGAGCCTTACTGAGATGGCACGGGAAATTTTAGAAGATGATCAGCCTTGGGTTGAGGGGAAGATCCAACGTGAAAAAAAGTTTTTAAAACTAAGGTACCTTCCACTTTTTCTCTTCTCATGCCATAGTTTGTTACCCCAAGCCCATTATTCCAAGGTCAGCCTAGCCCGAGCCCAGCTAATGTGGGCCATTGGAACCCAAAAGACCATAGACTTGCTGAGGTATATGTTCCTCCAGCTTTATCATGACACCACCAATATCACCCGAGGGGACAACATTCCATTTGTGTGTATGCTTACCTCCCTGATCCTTGAGTTTGGAGTCTGCCCACCTTCATTTTTTTCACTAAAAACTTCCATGCGTGCCATCAATATGACTTCTATTCACAAGTCTGAAGCACAATATAGGAGTCACAAGAAGAAGAGGGCCGAGGATGATGATGAAGAGGGAGAAGGAGGACCATCGGCTGAGGGAAGTGGCCATGCTGGGCAGTCTTCATTGGATAAGGTAGTAGAGATGTTGGAGTTACAAGCACTTACGCAGCAACACCACACCCAGCTTTTGGAGGCTCAAGCCAATGCCTTTGGGACTTTTCAGACGGAGGTTTATGGCCTGTTTGATCAGATTGACAAGGAGCAGAAGCGGCATAGCCAGACTATTGAGGAGCTACAGAGAGAGATTTCCCGTTCTGTGTGGGATCCGTCCACTGATATGTAGTGGATAGTGTTTACTTGAGTTTAGATCATGAGCATTCTGGATTATTGTATAATTGATCTAAAACTCTTATGTCTTTTCTGTTTGGATGTTATGTTTATGTTTATGAGTTTAGATTGTGCATCACGTTGTGGCGGTCTAAAACTTTATTTTAGTTAGAACTGTTTGTGTTAGTTTTTGTTTATTTATTTATGTTAATGGAGCACTGTTATCTTAATTTATGTTATGTCATTCCTTTTATTTATTGTATTGTGTTTATTCATTTTTTTTAAGTTTTCTTAAGAATAGGACAAATAAAGCAATCTCGACAACCATGTCACTCAAAAGGCGTAAAAACAAATCACAACTAGGAATCAAACAGTTCGCTAACTCTCAAGAGAGGGATATGTACCTGAACTCGTTTCAGGGGTGGCAAGTGTTGATTGAATGTTGAGTGCAACTTTCAGATTTTGCTGATAGGTTTTTGAAATCTACATTCATACAAAGGGGTTGGCTCCCGATGTTAAGGAGAGAAGGCCCGGTGAACATTGACTTGGTACGAGAATTTTATGCCTATTCAAGCATGTCTGAGACACCTAAGCTCTCCATTCAATCCAAAGTGAGAGGACACGTGATCTCTGTTGCAGCGAATGATATTTGTGAGCTTCTAACCTTGCCACGGGTTTTGAGGCCGAATTTTAAGCTATTTGAAGGAAATTCACCTCCCACTGATGTGCTTTGCGCGGAATTACAAAAATACCATCAGTGGGTCATCATTCAGTTATACCTGTGTCGTCTTTGAAAAGGGAGTACTGGTTATTGAATTTGATTCTTTTCTCAAACCTTCTCTCTGAAGTGGATTCGGGTGTTGTAGTAGGTTACTATAGGTGTTTTTGGTTGTACATTATTGGTAAAGGGTATACGATTGATCTGTCTACTATGATGTTGACTGTTATGTGGAAAGCTCGCTATTCATCTGGCGGGTTACCCTATGGGTTGTTCATTACCCAACTTTTGGAGCAGGTTGGAGTGCCTACATTGCCTTCAGACACCATTGCACATTCGGGATATCCGTTATCCGGTTTGGATGCTTTGAGTACCCGAGCGCTTCAGCAGAGTGACTTACCCACCTTGATTCCATGATAGCAACAGCTTGCCATGTCCACTCCATTCGCAACTGTTGAATCCTTGCAAAGACAAATTTCTGAGTTGAAGGCGGCGGTGGATTTGCTGAAAAGTTACACTTCGATGGCCTCGACTTCAAAGGCTCCAGAGTATGGTCCTACCCGTTTGTCTTAGAGTTCTTTGGGAAAGCTTGATTTAGTAGTTGTACAGTTAGTAGTATTTTATTCTCTTTAAGGATATTGTGTTTTTTTCCTTTTCCTTGTTTTGCTTTATTTCTATTTTCTTTGGGTACTCTATTTCTTTTGAAAAAAAAGAAAAAAAAAGAAAAAAAAAAAACAAAATGAAAAAACTATACTTTGTTAGGCCTTGCTGACCAGTTATAGGTGTGCTCACATTGATTTACCTTTGGAGACCTGAACTGAGTTGATAAGAGTTGAGTAGCATATGGTTTATCGGTCATGGTCGGTATCTTCAACACTTTCATTTATATTTTTATTGCTTAGTATTATTCATGTTAGGAGTGTTGAAAATGTTTCTTTTTAGAACCATATTTATGTTCATGTCAACACAATCTTGGAATTGAGAATGATTGGAGGCATTCATTAGACTAAACTTGAGTTTAATTGTCGAGTTAACTTCTCATGATGATGAATTGCAAGTTTTTGCCATGGAAGCATTACGTGGGAGAGATTACATCATTATGCACTATCTTGTTATATGACTTTTTGTGTTGATGATTTTGTGCAGTTTTTTTCATCCTTAAATAGTGGAGATTGTACCTTGTGAGCTTTAGAGCTAATTTATCTTTTTTTCGGAGTGGATTTACATTTACTCAAGGATATTTCTTTCATTTCCCATTCTTTCAATAGCTTTATTACACTTGATTTTGATTTATAAGTTAGGTAGTGATTGAGGTTATTGACACTTATACTCTTTTGAATTTCAAACTTAATATACTTCGGATATGTTGTTAGGTCATTCTATTCTTCTTAGACACATAATTTTTAAATTTTGTCTCTTGAGCCTTGTATATATCATCCTTGATAGAGTCAAATCATTGTTGAAATATTTCCTATCGAAGGATGTGATTGTGGTGCTAGTGAAGAGCTTGAAAAGAAAGGGATGATGTATTTGAAATGCGATGAAAAAAAAGAGAAAGGAGATATGAAAAAATCGGGGGAAAAAAAAGAGAAAAAAAAGGAAAAGAAAAAGATGACAAGGAAGAAAAGAATGAAAAAAAATTGAGAAGCATTATCATATGAATTGGGGGTTGAAAGCATGGTTTTGGTGATCATTAGACGCCTTGAGCATCAATGTTTTGAGTAGTTTGGTCTTTCTCTCTCTATACAGTTTTCTTCTCCTTACAGACGGTTGTAGTTGATCCGAAGTATACATGAGTTGAAAATTCTTTTGAGTATAAGTATCCTTGTCAATTTCTTGATCATTACTTTGACGGTGGATATTCTTTCATGAAGCTATGTCAGGTCCTATACACTTACATTTTGGTGGTTTTTGTTTTTGGATTGCTCTTATTGCATGATTTATACAATTACTCGTATGACGAGCTTTCCATTGAGAGACTCATGTGTTCATATTTTTGTGAGTGTATGCCTGGTGAGCATTTGAATCAAAGCGTGAAGGATGTTAGTGCATGATATTGATACACTTAGGTTATGTTGTATTGTTAGTGCATTAACATGCGCATCTTTCTTGTAACTTTCATGTCTTTACCTTGCATGACTCATGTTAGAAGTTGAGTTGAGAATTACCTTGAGTGAGTTCTTATATGCCTTAATTGTTCTTTCTACCACTGATTATTTGAAATGAACTGATGTTTGTGGGTATCATCACTGCAAGCCCTCATGAGACATCGCTCGTCCACTAGGGGTATCCTAAGGGTTTAAAGGCTTGATGTGTAGGCTAAATGCATTCATGACTTCTACGAAAATGAGGATTATGTATTTGGTTTTAGTATTTTGCTAGGGACTAGCAAAAAACCTAGTTGGGGGGGTGTGATTATGCTTCAAAAATGCAATTATAATGCCTTAATTAGTACTTTGTTAGTATTAGTTTATGAGTATATATGTCTTTTTAGTTATTTTTTGATATTAATTGAGTTTATAATGCTTTATGTAGGTTTTGAGCTTAAATGGAATGATTTCGAATGCAAAATAATCATAGGTTTCAAGAGGTTGTTGTCAAGGTACAAGCTGCTGAAGCATGCAGAGCTAGAACTTTGGAGGACCATATCTCGCGAACCAGGAAGTCGTCCGTACGACTGACGGCGGAATATATAGATTTATTCACTTTTTAGTTAGATATAGATTAGTAAGTAGTAGAATAGGTTTAGGAGTTCTATGTTTTGAAGGAGAAGAAGATTTCTAAGGGTTTTTTTAGGGTTTGGAAGGAGAAATCATCCAATCCTTTGGAGGCTACAAATCTTTTCATCTTTCAAGCGAGCATCTGTAATCTTTAGTTTTTATCTTTAGTTTTATTTCTTGTTTTTATTGTGAATTTCATATTATATTTCTTTAATGTAGCGTTTTATTTCTTCAGTTATTATTTCCATTCTTGCAATCTTTATCATGTTTTTCATTAGCTAAATCTGTTCTTGGTATGGGTTGAGAAAGTAACTAGGTTACAGGTAGAGATTCAAGATAGTATTCATTTTACAAGATTTTAAGAACTTGGATCAAGATTCATTTTCTTGCCCATGAATATCTTCGAAAACAATATTCTTGATCATATCTAGCCATGTATGTATAGACTGATTTGTAAGCAGGGATACGTATACCTAGAATTTCTGATAAGGATATTGATAATAACTAAATATATATTCCTATTAAGAGTACTTTAGAAATCTACTGTTATTGATTAAGCTTCAAAGATACTTTGTAGACAGGTTTATAAACTGGGACAGGTATGAATGAGACCTTGGTATGAACACTAGTAAATAACTGAATATTAACTCTGAAAGGGTAATCGAATCTTGAATTTCTTTAATCCAAACTATCTTGGGAACCTACCTGTAGGCCTATTACTGGATCAAACCCTGCTAAGAACTTTTTATAATATTTGAATACAATTCTAAAATTAGTTTAATTTTATTATCGGATAATTTAGATCAATCATCTCCAGCAATTGATTTTTATTTTCTTTTTGGAAGTTTTTCTGCAATTTTAATTGATTCTGAGTTCATTATAATTTTGTCCTGATTGCAGACCTTATTCATAAAGTTTATTTCTTGTGTTCCCTATGGATCGACTTCGGACTTACCGAGATATTATTACTGCATCACAACCGCACACTGGCGGATATAAATTGCACTATTCAGGAGCAATCACCCTCAAGCCATGCCTTTTCTTTTCATTTCTTTCGTTGATGCTAATATAGGTGACTCTTCGTTGAATGAGAACATGATGCTCAGTGCTTTGAAAGAACGATTGATGATGAGAGTTGTTGCTGACTGAAGTCGCTACTTTAGTTGAAGACTTTTGATGTTACTTTTGATATTGAGCCTAAAGCTGAGTTGAAATTTCTAATAGATAGAGCATTTTCTAGTGTAATCATCTTCCTTTGAAGAGTAATGATAGCAATGATCGATCTAAAAGGTCTTTATTTTTTGACCGTAATGTGGGCTTGGTTATGGGGTATTTGAAAGGAAGGGATAAAGGCTCAAAACATTTTGCTTTTACTTGGCTTTTTAAGACCTATGATAACTTTGGACAGCTAAACTCTCTCTCTTATTACTGCTCACTCTCTATTCCCCCCCTTTTGTTTTTTATAAGTTTTCGCTCTCTTTTTTCATTCCCTTTTTGTCATTGGATTTAAACATATCCCGACCCTTGTGTTTTCTTTGCTGGATCCTTTACTTTTTTTTTTTTATCGGTCCTAGCTCTGTTACTTTTGCACCATGGTGTTCTTGTGGTTTTTCACCACGTTGACAGTTTTTGTATCTTGCCATCCCTCCATCTTTTTATCCATAGAGCCCTTTAGGATTTGTACTGTGCGCTCGAGGTCATGCTATTCATCATTATTCTCTATCATTCCTATGAAGGTCAGTATTCTCTCTACTGTAGTGTTGACTCTCTTATTTTAAGCAATGAAGAGTTTGGAATTTTCTTTTTTCTTCATTCGCTTTCTCTCTTGGGCACTCCGTAAACCTATATTCACTCTTTATTTCCCTTTTCCTATTTACCCTACCTCAACCCATTGTAGGCGATGATCACTAGGTCTGTTATTCGAAGGAATGTAATCGGCTCAAATGGGCTTTACAAGGGGATGCTTTTAAATGTATGGTAGAGGAGTTGAGGGCATCTCTTCATTTCAGTCATTGCTATCGTTGCTCTGTCAGAGTTTTCAATTACACATAGAAGTGCTTTACCAAACCTGAGTTGATGGTTGCTGGGAAGATTTGTCTGCCCACCTCTGCTAGGATCAATGCTCTTCCTGTCATGACTTTCTGAACCAGGAACGGGCCTTCACAGTTAGGGGTGAACTTGCCTTTTCCTTTCTACGGACTTGGATGTATCTTTTTGAGAATGAGGCCTCCTTTCTTGAACTTGTAAGCAACCTATTTCTGCTCGCTCGGCAATCTCCGGCCTGACCGGATGTAGTCTTCAAACATCACAACACATGCAGGTTCAAGATGAGCCTTACAATCTCCAATCCAACCAATTGGTTGCTTTTCGGGTCCACAAGAACCCGCTGGAGCCATAGACACCATTATTCCGACAGCTTTCTGGACTGGGCGGTCCCGGGAACCAACGCCATCCAGGTAGTTTCCCGGGATCGGGTGATCTCGGGGACCAACACCACATCAAGTTCCAAACGGTTCACTTCTGGAGCCTGCTAGCCCGCTAATGTAGAATGTCCGTCATTTGGTAGTTCTCCGAGATCGAGCGTTCTCAGAGACCAACACCACCAATTCAGGTAGCTTTCTAGGACCAGGCGTTCTTAGGAACCAACACAACCCCTACAGGTAGTTCTCTGAGACCAGGCGTTCTTAAAGACCAACACTGTACAAGTAGTTTTCTAAGACTGGGCGGTCTCGGGAACCAACACCTAGGTCAACACCGGCGCCTGCTAGCTCGACTCGGTGAAAAATGATCAAACCTGCCCCTTGGGCCTTTGGGCATGTTTTGGGAAAGTTCAAAATCCCTCAAAACGATAATTCCATCCTTCCAGAGTGTTGTTAAACCATTAGGCATCCCCCGCACGCCATTTGGTCAAAATCTGGTCCTATTCCGGCCCATTTCAGTCAAAATGACCATTTTACCCCTGAACACCTCGACACTGCACAAACCCTGCCGAACGGTAAAAGATTCTCCCAAAACCATCCCTGAACAACCATGTACGCTTAACACAACACAACAAACCATTCCTGACCAATTCCAGCCAATCCTGATCAAAATGACTATTTTGCCCCTAGAAATCCAAACATTCCCCGAAACAGCACTGGTCTTGGGATTTCGAGCAAAAGGCTCCACCATACACCCTTGTTTAACCCGAGGAGGACCCTACGACACTAAACTCACACAACTCGATAAAAGTTCCCTGGAGCATCTCGCAGACGCTCCACCTAAATTGTCTTTTCTAACGATTCCCTTGTTATAACGCACCGTCAACTGACTTGAGAAACGCATAAATCAAGAAATTCTGAAAAGCTCGTTCATAGATCTTTCCATCGATACGACCTGATTGGATAGATCGCTTCCCGAAGTCCTTCATCGTATGGCTCAAATCCAGTTACTTTTGACAACCCCTGGAGCGGCTCGCAGACGATCCGCCAATGTTGAATTTTTCCCAAATTCCCTTATTGAAACGCACCGTTAAACGACTTGAGAAATGCTTAAATCAAAGAATTTCCAAAAGTATTTCCACAGTGCTTTCCATCGGTATGGTCCGATTGAAAGGATCGCTTCCCGAAGGCCTCGATCACACGAAACAAAAACAGCCACTTTTGAACACCCTCAGAGCGCATCACAGACGCTCCGTGAAATTGTCCTTTTATGTGCACTTCCCGAGACGATATCCGGTGCTTCCAAACACAATTCAAACTTTTTAAAAACATGAAAGTTCACATCCCTAGGAGAACATCCCAAGTGTGATCGATTCACCCGAAACCTTCCCGATTGATTCAATTATCGAGACAAAGTTTGGACGAACCTTCCCGGTCATGGAGCATATGCTACATGTGCTCAAATTTGGATCAGATCGAGCAATTTTTGATCAAGAGTTGAGATTTAACCAGTGCATAGGGTGCCACGTGTCATTCTGGCAATGGAACAGTACCTGCGCATGTCCTACATGCATCAGGTCAAATTTTAGCTACATGTGCCAGGTTTATTCCAAAATGTCTATAAATACCAAACCCCCCTTTGCATATTCCAACTCCGATTTCTGATGTAAAGCTCTGCTAAAGTCACTCCAGATTTGCGAATCTTTACACACACTTCATCCCTCCAACACTTAGCTTAGATTCCATCATCCCCAAGCCTATATACTTCACATATAAAGCCTTATACACCATCAAACACTCCCTACCAGCCCTTTAAGCCTTCTTGAAGTCTTTCAAGCTCCAATCAAAGCATCCTTGGAGGACTACTAGTGTGTTGAAGGCAAAAGATGGTATCCCTTTTACATTTGTGTTTTTCCCCACTCTCCTCTTCTCCCTCCTAGCCTACTTAGGCTATTCTCTATTTTAATTCCTATCTTCAACCCCCCTTTCTTGCATGCTTTAGCCAAGAGGGCTCTTAGATCATGCCTAGAGAAAAGCAAGTGAGAGCCACTGTGTAAGGGGATATCTCACTAGCCTACTTTAAAATGGTATGGCCTAGGAGCCTTTTGTTTGAGTGGTGTAGCCTAAAAGCCTTGTATGTGATCATGGCCCTTTACATATTATTATTTTGATCATGTTTTGCATGCTTGGCTTCATTTTATGCTTGTTGTCATGTTCTATGATGCTTATATTTCTTTTAAAACTCCATCTCATTTCCAAACTCTATATTTCTTCCAAAAATTGGTCCAAGAGTTAGCTCCTTGAAGCTTAGAAAAACCCCTACTAACCCCTAACTCTCATTTTGGCATCACTGCATTTTAACTTGCATAAAGATTGCTTTCCATTTCTCTAATTCCAAGATTTCCATTCTTTCAAGTATAGTGGTTGGAATGACCCTATGGAACCTTGTCTTTAGTGGTCTCTCTTTTGTTGGCCATATGAACCCTCTCTTATTGGAATGTTTTCCTTAAAAAATGGTTTTCAAAATCCTTCTCAAAAGACGATTTTCAAAAATATATTCTCTCCATCTTTGCATCAAAAATGATTTTCTAAAAATTGTCATCATTATGTTAATTTTTGAAACCCCCACTCTTGTCATGATAAAGGTTATAATGGCCATGAGGAAACATTCGTTGGAATGGTCTCCAATCACCAACCATATATACCATACTCTTGGCTAGAGTCAAAATTTTCATGAAAATGATCTTCCAAAGGGTTGTTCACCAAAGTTGATTGCATAACATGTTTTATTTTTCAAAATTTTTTCCAAAAGTGCATTAAACCAACTTCCAAAACCATTTTCCAATCCAACCTTAGGTTAACTTGACCCTAGTTATCCAACCCTAGGTTGACTTGACCCTAGTTGTCTAACCCTAGGTTAATTTGACCCTAGTTGTCTAACCCTAGGTTAACTTGACCCTAGTTATCCAACCCTAGGTTAACTTGACCCTAGTTGTCCAACCCTAGGTTGACTTGACCCTAGTTATCCAACCCTAGGTTAACTTGACTCTAATTGTCTTACCCTAGGTTAACTTGACCCTAGTTAACCAACCCTAGGTTAACTTGACCCTAGTTCATTCACCCTAGATTTACCTAACCTAAGTTAGTTAACCTTAGGTCACCCCTAACCCTAGGCCCACCCAACTTAGTTTAGTACACTTCAAGGTTCCAACTCTTGATCACTCAATTTTAAACTACGCTCATAACCCATTTTTTAAAAACCTCCTACTCTCCTAATTTCAAAAAACTAACTCCATAAACTCTTCAAATGTCCTTACACTCCATCTTCAAGACATTTCCAAAAATGATTTCAAAACGTCACAAATCTAAGGTGTCCCTACCCCCCCCCCCCCCCCCCCCCCCCCCCCCCCCCCCCCCCCCCCCCCCCCCCCCCCCCCCCCCCCCCCCCCCCCCCTTCTCTCATGGTTAGGGATTCCAAGGACAAAGTGATAAATTAAGAACAACCTCTATGGTTGTCCATATTAGGATTCCAAACCTTTAGCCATTTCCAAAAACCACTTTCAAAAACTAATTCATCAAAACATTCCTCCAAGGTTTTCAAAACAAGACTTCAAAAACACTTTCAAGTTCTCCTGATTCATGCCAAAGCATTTTTCCAAAAATCCCTTAAGTTGATCCAAAAACATTTTCAAAACTCTCCATCATCCTATTTCAAGTCAAAACTTCCAAGACCACAAAGAGTCTTCAACTTCCAAATACCTCAAAGTGTCTTAAACTTTTCCAAAGACCCCAAAGTGTCTTCAAACTTTCCAAAGACCCTAATGCGCCTATTTTTCATCGGGCTCTTGCCCAAACTACGAATGACTTGATTTTCACCAAATGAGATACGTAGGCAACCTAAAATGGTGCGATCGTAATTTCTATTTCAATTCCAATCCCCTTTTTGAAAAATTTCAATCAATTCAAAGTTCTCATTTCAAACTCCTTCAAAACTCTCACATCTTCAAATTTCTTCCAAAACTTGCATCATGCATCATTCATCCGAAAAGTGATGACTAAACCCCATTTTCAAAGTTCTAAAGTGGATATTACGTAGACAATGGTAACTGGCTATTCTAGTGAGTGAACAAACGGTGATTAGACATATAGGTACCTAAAGGGCGGGGTAGGGTGATGATCTTAGGATATTTTTCCTACACGTAACCAACCCCCGGACCATAGATTTATGTTTTCAAAAGACCAAAATGGAGTTATTTTCAAAAAGGGCTTAAATCTTTCCAAAGGATGCCAAACGACCTATTTTCTTAAAAAACCCTCGCTTGAGGGAGTTTTCAAAGTCTTTTTCAAAAACCCTAAGTTTAATCTTCGGATTAGCACTTAGTTTTAGGTGCCCTAACTCACCTTAATCAAGTTAGGTGGTGACTCATATTTTTCTACGAAGCCCTTAATCAAACCAATCTTCAATTCAAAACCTAGTCGCACTTATTCGTCTAGGAGGACGAGTTCTAGTGATAGAGTTTCGTGCTTTTGGTGTTCGAGCCGAAAGGGCCTTGGACACCCAAAAACTGGGGCGCGACAATTGGCGACTCCACTGGGGACACTTAGAGCGTTAGGCTGTTAACATGTCTCTTCACCCTTCACTCACCCAGAATCTCTGGTTATTTTGCCCAGTTTTATCCACTCTTCAAAGTTTCCAAGTTTCCAAAGCAAATTCTATTCTCCAAAATATTTTTCAAATATGTGTTATCACTTGCATCCATTGCTTACGTGCATACTCATACATTAATCATCCATTTTACCTTGCATTGAGTTTTTCGAAAAGTTACTAACTCTTTACATTTGTCTTTTATAGGTGGACCTTTGTTCACAATTTTATTTCATGTCTTATTTGTTGCCATGTATGTGAATGAATGGACAGGATGTGATGTGTGTTGTTGGGTCCTTTCCTCCATTTTCAAAAATTCCACACACACTGGGTGCGCTCACTTGCATTTGCATCTTGCATATATTACCTAGTTACTACCTTTCTAGATAGAAGGGGGAACAGTATATTGACTGTCGGCGGATGCTGTGTCAGTTTCTTAGCCTACGGTTTCTTGATAGTTCCTCCGCTCAAACCACCAACCAAAGATGAAGTTCACCCTTCCGGGGGTGGACGCCAGAGGTTTGAAGGTTCGGGAACCGAGCTTTTTAGGAAGCATTAGTAAACCCCCAACCTCATGCTCATATAGCACCCCATACATAGCCGAACCTCTACCGGATTTAAGACACTTGCATCAATTTCAAAACCAAGGAGAAAAGGGCGACTGCTTTATTTTTCCTTATATATTTTGTTTAATCCATGCTGTTATGCTATTTAATCCTTGCTGTTTCCATGTACATGCATCATAACTGCTTATGCATCGGAATTCATTTCAAGACAAGAGTTCTAAAAGTAACTCAAGTCATTGCATCTTTATGCATCCAATCAACCCCTAGAGAAAGGCTCAAAGACCTTCTCGTCTAAATCGTGCTAACCTAAAACTCTTAAGGGTACCACGAGACCCTAAGAATTCATGGCATACATCAAAGTCATATCATAAAGAGGGGCCCCAATCCCTCTTCGCTCACGGAGTTAGAGCTGCCAAGAAGACAAGGGACAATCCGAAATCAAGATCTCTCACCGACCTCCATCCAAGAAGGTGAATCCAAAGACTCAAGAATAGTTTAGGATCCCATGATGTAAATATAAAATAGGTGAAGGTCCTAAGGAAAATGTTTCCCTTCCCCTTCAAATGTACTTTCAATTCCATGTAAAAAAAAATCAAATGCAATAAAACTATCCTTTCTACTTTCATCAAATGAATGTATGAATGTATGAACGAATGAATGAACAGGCTCGCACAGGTACAGTATTGCATGCAGAGGCAACCCCCTATCTCCTAAAGTGAGCAAACATATCATGCTTAGTACCCTTCTCAAAGTAGGGGCACCTCTAGGGCACGCATTGCAGAAAAATCTTTAACCTAAAGGCACTAACTTCTCCTTTTTGTCTTTTTTTTTACACATTCTCATTGTCTTCTCCCTAGCCTACAAAGCTCAAAAGAATCAGAGGGTGAGCCAAGGATGAAAATGGGGTCTTCTAAACTACTTATTCATTGCTATTATGCTGACCATATAATTACTATTAGGCTCATGCATTAACATCCATCTCAAGACAAAAGTGCAAAGAAACTCTAGCCATTACATTCTCATGCATTCAATCAACCGTAGAGAGAAAGGGAATGATCCAATCTCACGCTAATCAAACCTACCAAAACCCCTAAGGGTTTCTCCAACCATAAGGATTCATGGCATGCATAGAATCATATCTCAAGAGAGGCCCAAATCTCTCTCAGTCCATGGAGGCAGGATTCCCTAAATAAAGAAGTATCAATCGGCCCATGCCGAAAAGGTATTGTATTGCACACAGGGGTAAAATCCCACCTCCAAAATGGACTTAACATCATGCCTAGATTCCCTCAAAGAAGGGGCCTCCATAGGACATGCATGGCATAAAACCTTCAAGTCAACATGCTAACTGCATTTTGTTTTTCTTTTCTTGAGGTCCAAGAGCATAGTCAAATCGATAGATTCCCTCCGACATCCCGCCTAATTCATAATTTATCCAAAGCCATGATTTCGACACCATGTTGCCGCTCTACCAGTCCTCAAAAAGCCATCCCTATGCAATCAGATAACACTCATGGAAAATGGAGTGTGAAGGGTGCCAACGTGATTCCAAAACCAGTCTGAGTGGTTTATTCCGAAAAAGGGAGATTTCTTTCAAACCCATCTTTCAATTTTCAATTCGAATTTGAACATGAAAATAACATCATCTAAGTGAAAGGGATCCAAAGTTTTCATGTTTATATCATTTTCTCATGGCTTTTCATGAATGATATTCTTCTCCAAGAGTTTTTTCCCAAAATGTTTTACCCTGACTTGAAGGATGGGATAGCATAAGCACCACCTTCAGCAGAAACAATCTTTGACTCCAAAAAGAGGGGAGAGAGAAATAAAAAATACTGAGAGATGAGAGATGAGGATCAATCACATATCTCATTGAAGTCCAAAAAGTGACCCCCGAAGGATGCCCTGGCAAAGCAGCAAGCAACTAAACCCTCAAAATGAAGGGGAGCCAACATTTCATTCTCCCAAATAGAAAGCAATCCATTGGTCAGCCCACTAGAGCCTCATGTGATTTCCATTCAAAAGCCCAAACCAGGAGCCACCCCCCACACCAGGGCAAATGCATGCAAGGAATGAATCCGAGAACTAACATTTACCATTTTCAAGGCGTTGTTAAAATTTTGAAAGAGCTTTATAGACTAAGCAATTCAACTTGGAATGAAAAGAGGCCCTCTTTTCTTCTACCATACAGTTAAGTATAACCCTTGCAAAGCCCACTTGAGCCAGTCGCATTCCCATCATTTAGCTGACCTAATGATCGCTGCCCACACTGGGTCAAGGCAGGACCATCAATGCGTGACAATTTCCAAGAGCATCTGCAGTGGACAGTACCCTTCAAGAGAATGAGCAATGAATAGATGGTGATCTCCAATAGAGTGCACGATGAATGAATGACAATTTCCAAGGAAGCGCGCAATAAATGAATGATGATCTCCAAGATGATGCAGTATATATGACATCTATAGGAAACAATATAGTAGCAAGTTTTTCAAAAAAAAAAGAAAGAAGAAAATTTTCTATAGGAAAAAATGAATGACGATGATTTCCAAATATAATGATGATTTCCAAATGCAATGATGACCTCCAAGAGAAGATAAAGTCATCCAGGACGACAACAGAAGAACAAAACAGAAGCGAGCTTCCCGACAAAGAGAAAAGTCCAGAAGAACGACAAAGGTAGGAGCCACTTGCCAAAGGTGATCATGGGTCTTCCGAAGCCTAGCAAATATAATATGTTTTGAGCCTTTATCCTTCCTTTCAAATACCCCATCACCTGGCCCACATTACGGTCCAAATTAAAGCCCTCTCAGATCAAGAAAAATTGCTTAGTCTAAATAAGCTTGAACAAAGAAACAACAATGTCTAAAAAAAATGGTAAATACTGGGGCAAAATTCATTCCTTGCAAAAGGTGGTTCTAGTTCATACAAGCCCTGCTGAATTTAAAGATTTGGGCCTATGTATCCCTTCATTCCTTACAACCCTTAAACTTAGCCTACATTACGGTCCTAAGTACAGTATTCTCTGATTGAGGAAGGAAGCTACAGGTTGCTTTGCCAAAGGGCGATGTCGGCTGTTGCTCGAGAGGTCCACTCAGAGAAATCTTCCTTTTCAACAAAAGAGAGAAGGGGAAAACGAGTCAATGGATCGAATCTCTGAGAAGGTGCAAGTGTTATCATGTCTTGACAAGAAAAAGGAAGAATTAGGAAGGGGAATTCTGAAAAGAAGAATAAAAGTTTAAAAGACTACCTAATTCTGAGACATAGCTCCTACAGATGAACACAAGTCCTGGGGCATACATCCCTGGATAAATATGTGCATTCATCTTCATCTATATATATAACTTATGCATTCATAAAAAATTATGACATGCATTCAATTTCATTCATGCATATACGTGTGCATTCATCCAAAAGTATGATATGCATTTAACTCCGTTCTTGTATAATCCTATGCATTCATCAAAAAGTATGACATGCATTCAATTCTACTCATGCATAAGCTTGTGCATTCATCAAAAAGTATGACATGCATTCATTTCCATCCCTGTGTGAACCCGCACATTCATTTCCATCTCTGTGCGAACCCGCACATTCATTTATTCATAGTCCTGTCTAAGCTGTGCATCCATTTGTATAACATATATCATTCTAACTTTCTTTAGAAATTTTTAATAGCTTTATCTGACCTTTTTCAAACAATGAAGACTGGGGTAACGTCCCACCCTTGACCTCCCTAATTCATGCAGTACTTGTGCATTCATGACATGTACAACCTGTGCATCCATGCAATTCTTGCGTAGTTCAATTCTATTTATGCAATCATCAAAATTTTTGACATACATCCAATTCCATTTCTGTATGTGCATTCATCAAAAAATATGACATGCATTCAAAATTCATCTCTATACATTCATAAAAAAATATGATATGCTTTCAATTTCATTTACGTGCATTCATCAAAAATTATGACATGCATTCAAAATCCATCTTTGTGCATTCATCAAAAAGTAAAATGTGCATTCAATTTCATTCATGTATGTGCATTCATAAAAAAGTATGACATGCATTCAAGTCCATTCTTGTATAATCCTGTACATTCATAAAAAAAAGTATGACATGTATTCAATTTCATTCCTGTATAAATTGTAAAAAAGTATGATGTGTATTCAATTTCATTTTCGAGAATTCATCAAAAAGTATGACATGCATTCAAAATCCATCTCTATGCATTCATCAAAAAGTATGATAGGCATTGATGTATGTGCATCCATCAAAAAGTATGATATATTCATCTTTATGCATTCATCAAAAAGCATGACATGCATTAAATTACATCCCTACATGAGCTTCCATAAAAAAACATGACTTGCGTTTATGTCTATCCTTACGCATTCATCAGAAAGTATAACATGTATTAGCCTATGCATTTATCCAAAAGTATGATATGCATTCATTTTAACCTATGGTGGACTTATACAGTATATACCAAACGATATGTCTAACAAAATACAGTGACAAATGTTCAGGTGATTACAAAAGAAAAGGTGTTCCGAAGCAAAAGTACAACATTCCGGAAGGTCTGTCGTCCAGAATCCAAACACTCTACAAAAGAAATGGCGTACACTTCAGAAAACCCGAATTGCCATCCATAGACAACAAGAAATAAAGAATGGGGCACTGAATCACTCTCGACCTCCTTAATCAACCATGAACCTTTTTCAAAACCGTAGAGAATAGGGCAATGACCCACCCTCGACCACCCTAAGTAATGTCAGCCTGACTCGACCTCTTCAAATCATAAAAACTAAGGCAACAGTCCACCCTACACCTCCCATTCAATTGCAAACCAACTGATCCATTCAAGGAAAACTGATCTATAGATGTTCAACCTTCTGAATACCTCAAACCTTTCAAAAGGAGGCCTCACCCTCTACAAAACCAAATTCAAGAACCCAAGGAAGCACCTTACCCAGAATTCTATCAAGCTAGTCAGAGGCAAAAGTCAACAATCAACACATCAAAGGAACATTACTCTCCCAAAATCTCAATCCAAAAAGCAGCAAATGTCATCTTCTCCAACACTTAAGATAAAAGAACTTCAAGCAATTCCCTTATATCAACAAAGATTGGGTTTCAGAGCTTTTCCCGAAAAAGCAGATTGGGTTTCAGAGCTTCTTCCGAAAAAAGTAGATTGGGTTTCAAAGCTTCCCTCGAAAAAGCATATTGGGTTTAAGAGCTTCCTTCGAAAAAACAGATCTGGGTTTTAGAGCTTCCTCCGAAAAAAGCAGATTTGGGTTTCAGAGCTTCCTCCGAAAAAGCAGATTTCGGTTTCAGAGCTTCCTTCTAAAAAGCAGATTGAGTTCAGAGCTTCCACCAAAAAAGCAGATTGGGTTTCCGAGCTTCCTCCGAAAAAGCAAATTGGGTTTCAGAGCTTCCCTCGAAAAAGCAGATTGGGTTTCAGAGCTTCCCTCAAAAAAGCAGATTGGGTTTCCGAGCTTCCTCCAAAAAAGCAGATCGGGTTTCAGAGCTTCCCCCGAAAATGTAGATTGGGTTTCGAGCTTCCACCGAAAAAGCAGATTGGGTTTCAGAGCTTCCCTCAGAAAAGCAGATTGGGTTTCAGAGCTTCCTTCAAAAAAACAGATTTGGGTTTTAGAGCTTCTCCTAAAAAAGCATATCGGGGTTCAAAGCTTCCCCTGAAAAAGCAGATTGGGTTTCCGAGCTTCCTCCGAAACAGCAGCTTAGGTTTTAGAGCTTCACCCCAAAAAGCAGATTTGGTTTCGAGGTTCCTTCGAAAAAGTAGATTTGGGTTTTAGAGCTTCTCCCAAAAAAGCAATTTGGATTTCAGAGCTTCCCTTGAAAAAGCATATAGGGTTTCAGAGCTTCCCCTAAAAAACAGATTCGGTTTCAAAGCTTTCTCCAAAAAAGCAGATTCGGTTTCCAAGCTTCCTCCAAAAAAAAGCAGATTGGGTCTTCATGCTTCCTCCAAAAAAGCAAATTACGTTTTCAAGCTTTCCTCTTTAAAAGCAGATATCAACCTTGAACGTCCCCAGAGAAGCAGCATTCCGTCAGACGGAGCGTCTGTTCAAGAAGACTCAGTTTCAGGATATCAACCTTGAACCACCCCTTAGAAGCTACGTCAGCAAGAATCCTGTTATGCCCATAAAAGCAAAACTCGACAGTCAAGAAAACACCGAGTATTTCAATCTCAAGAAATCTCAATCCAGGAGGGCACGAATATCCTCCTTCAAGCTCCGAGACAGAAGAATTACAGGCACTGAGTAATCTCTGATGATTCCACTGGCTCAACCATCTCCAAAGCTTCAAGGTAAAGCCCAGGTATAATTCTAACCGAATTGTCTCAAAATCAACTACTAAAAAAAAAAAAAAAAAAAAAAAACAAAGCCCTTGCTTTCTTTCAAATCCAAAATTCAAGTTCCAAAATTCCAAAAAAAAAAAAAAAAACTTTGCAAGGCTTTATTTACAAAAACTTTCAGAACTATTTCTACAAAAAGTTTCAAACTCAAAAGATCAAAGCTCTTGCTTTCTTTCAAATATCAAAATCAATTTTCATACAAAAAAAAAAAAAAGAGAGTTCAAAGCTTTTTTCACTAAAAGTTTCAAGTTTCTACACAGTTTCAAAAAGGAAAAATCCTGTTGTCTTTCAAAAATACCATCAAGTTTAAAAAATTTCAAAGGTTCAAGCTTCAAGTCAAGATGAATTTCCTAAACATTTTGTCTTAAAAAAAAAATTTCAGATTTCAAGTCAAAACAAATTTCCTATATGAAAGTGTCGAGTCAAAATGAATTTTCTATACATTTTGTCTTCAAAAGTTTAAATTTCTAGTCAACATGAATTCTCTACACAATTTGTTTTCAAAAGTTCAAGTTTTGAGTCAAAATGAATTTTCTATACATTTTGTCTTCAAAAGTTCCCAAGTTTCGAGTCAAAACAAGTTTTCTAACCCTCATAAAAAAAAAAGAATATAGTAGTTTCTGAACTTTGAGTTCAAATGAATCCCCTTCAAATGGTTTTCACCTTTCTAGGTTTTCTAATTTTTTCTTCAAAAAGTTTGATTTCAAAAGTACCCTCTAGGTGTTTTAACTTTTTCCTTCAAAAAGTTCAATCTCAAAAAAATTTTATCGGGTTTCTTGAGCTTTTCCTTCAAAAGCTCTGTTTTTCAAAAAATTTCGGGTTTTCAAGCTTTTGCCTAAAAAAACCTAGCTTTCCAACATTTTCGGAGTTTCCTGAGCTTTCTCATTCAAACGCTCCGTTTTCCAAATATTTCTCGGGTTTCTCAGGCATTTTCCTTCAAAAGCTCCGTTTTTCAAAAGAATTCCAGGTTTTCAGGTTTTCACCTCAAAAAGCTTAGCTTTCCAAAATTTTCGATTTTCCTGAGCTTTTTCCTTCAAAAGTTCCATTTTCAAAACATCTTTTTAGGCTTCTCGAGCTTTCTCCTTCAAAAGCTCCGCTTTCCAAAAATCTTGGATTTTCTAGCTTTCGCCTAAAAAAGCTCAACTTTCAAAATTTTGGGTTTTCTAGCTTTCGCCTCAAAAAGCTCAACTTTCAAAATTTCGGATTTTCTAGCTTTTGCCTCAAAAAGCTTAATTTTCAAAAGTCTGGTTTTTCTAACTTTCGCCTCAAAAAGCTCAACTTCCAAAATCTCGGGTTTTCAAGATTTTGCCTTAAAAAGTGAACTATCACAAACGTTTCCGGGTTTTCAAAACTTTCTCCACAAAACGTTTAATTCCAAAATAAAATTCTAGGTTTTCAAACCTTTTTCCTCAAAGTTTAATTCCACGTTTTAAAATTTTTCCAAACCCTTCCAATTCAAATCCAAATCCCTCAATTACAGAAGGCCATTTCAAAATCATTTAAAAAAAAAAATCATTTTCAAAATTCAAAAATCCTGAATCTCCCTAAAGGAGTGTCATTCTATTGGTTGGAATGTCGATTTAGGAAAAATTTCAAAATCATTTGAAAATTGAGTTTTTAAAATTCTAAAATTCAAACAATCCAGTTTTCAAAACTTAAAATTCCAAAATCGAACTACTCTGATCCCTTCGATTGCCTCACAGTCAACATGCGATCCTTCCTTATTATTTTTCTGCCTTCGACAAGCAAAGACATAAAAAGAGGGGTAGTTGTAAGCACCCCATTTTTGCCCGCTTGGCAATCTCCAGCTCGACCGGATGTAGTTTTCAATTATCACAACACATGCAAGTTCAAGATGAGCCTTACAATCTCCAATCCAACCAACTGGTCGCTTCTCGGGTCCACAAAGACCCGCTGGAGCCATATGCACCATTATTCTGGCATCTTTTTAGACCGGGCGGTCCCAGGAACCAACGCCATCCAGGTAGCTTCCCGAGATCGGGTGATCTCGGGGACTAACACCTCATCATGTTCCAGATGGTTCACTTCAAGCGCCTGCTAGCCCGCCAATGTAGAATGTCCGTCATTTGGTAGTTCTCCAAGACCGGGCGTTCTCAGAGACCAACACCACCAATTCAAGTAGCTTTTTGGGATCAGGCGTTTTCAGGAACCAACACCACCCCTACAGGTAGTTCTCTAAGACAGGGTGTTCTAAGAGACCAACACCGCAGAGGTAGTTTTTCGAGACCGGGCGGTCTCGAGAACCAACAACTAGGTCAACACCGGCGCCTGCTAGCCCAACTCGGTGAAAAATGACCAAACCTGCCCATTGGGCCTCCAGGCACATTTTGGGAATGTTCAAAATCCCTCAAAACGATAAGTCCATCCATCCAGAGTGTTGTTAAACCATTAGCCGTCCCTCGCACGCCATTTGGCCCAAGTCCGGTCCGATCCCGGCCCACTCTAGTCAAAATGACCATTTTACCCCTAAACACCTCGACACTGCACAAACCCTGCTGAACGATAAAAGACTCTCCCAAAAGCATCCCTGAACAACCCTACACGCTTAACACAACACACCAAACCATTTCTGACCATTTCCAGCCAATCCCGGTCAAAATGACCGTTTTGCCCTTGAAAATCCAAACATGCCCCGAAACAGCACTGGTCTTAGGATTTTGAGCAAAAGACTTCACCATACACCCTTGTTTAACCCAAGGAGGACCCTACGACACTAAACTCACACGACTCAATAAAAGTTCCCTAGAGCGTCTCGTAGACGCTCCGCCTAAATTGTCTTTTCTCTTGATTCCTTAGTTATAACACACCGTCAACTGACTTGAGAAATGCATAAATCAGGAAATTCTTGAAAGCTCGTTCATAAATCTTTCCATCGATATGGCCTGATTGGATAGATCACTTCCCGAAGCCTTTCATCGTATGGCTCAAACCCTGTTACTTTTGACAACCCCTGGAGCGTCTCGCAGAGACTCCGCCAAAGTTGACTTTTTCCCAAATTCCCTTATTCAGACGCACCGTCAAACGACTTGAGAAATGCATAAATCTGGGAATTTTCGAAAGTATTTCTAGAGTACTTTCCATCGGTCCGGTCTGATCGAAAGGATCACTTCTCGAAAGCCTCGATCACACGAAACGAAAACAACTACTTTTGAACACCTTCATAGCATATCACAGACGCTCCGTGAAAGTGTCCTTTTATGTAGGCTTCTTGAGACAATATCCCGTGCTTCCAAACACAATTCAAACTTTTCAAAAACATAAAAGTTCACCAGAAGCCCAAGGAGAACATCTCGAGTGCGACCGATTCACCTGAAACCTTCTCGATTGACTCAATTATCAAGACAAAGTTTGGAAGAACCTTCCAGGCGATGAAGCGTATGCTACATGCGCTCAAATTTTGATCAGATCGACCAATTTTCGATCAACAGTCAAGATTTAACTAGTACACAGGGTGCCACGTGTCATTCTGGCAATGGAACAGTACTTGCGCATGTCCTACATGCGCCTGGTCTATTCCAAAATTTCTATAAATACCAGATCCCCCTTTGCATATTCTAACTCCGATTTCTAATGCGAAACTTTGCTGAAGTCACTTCAGAACTGCGAATCTCTATACACACTTCATCCCTCCAACACTTAGCTTAGATTCCATCATCCCCAAGCCTATATACTTCATATATAAAGCCTTATACACCATCAAACACTCCTTACCAGCCCTCTAAGCCTTCTTGAAGTCATTCAAGCTCCAATCAAAGCATCCTTGGAGGACTACAAGTGTGTTGAAGGCAAAAGATGGTATCCTTTTTACATTTTTGTTTTCCCTCTTCTCCCTCCTAGCCTACTTAGGCTATTCTCTATTTTAATCTCCATTTTCAACCCCCTTTTCTTGCACGCTTGACCCAAGAGGGCTCTTAGGTCATGCCTAGAGGAAAGCAAGTGAGAGCCACCGTGTAGGGGGATCTCTCACTAGCCTACTTTAAGATGGTATGGCCTAGGAGCCCCTTGTTTGTGTGGTGTAGCCTAAAAGATTTATATATGATCATGGCCCTTTGCATATTACTATTTTCATCATGTTTTGCATGCTTGGCTTCATTTTATGCTTGTTGTCATGTTCTATGATGCTTATATTTCTCTTAAAACTCCATGTCATTTCCAAACTCTATATTTCTTCAAAAAATTGGTCTAAGAGTTGGCTCCTTGAAGCTTAGAAAAACCCCTACTAACCTCTAACTCTCATTTTGGCATCATTGCATTTTAACTTGCATAAAGGTTGCTTTCCATTTCTCTATTTTTTAAGATTTTCATTCTTTCAAGTAAAGTGGTTGGAATGGCCCCATGGAACCCTCTCTTGAGTGGTCTCCCTTTTGTTGGCCATATGAACCCTCTCTTGATGGAATGTTTCCCTTGAAAAATGGTTTTCAAAATCCTTCTCAAAAGACGATTTTCAAAAATGCATTCTCTCCATCTTTGCATCAAAAATGATTTTTCAAAAATTGCCATCATTATGTTGATTTTTGAAACCCCCACTTTTGTCAAGATAAAAGTTATAATGGCCATGAGGAAATATTCCTTGGAATGGTCTCCAATCACCAACCATATAAACCATACTCTTGGTTAGAGTCAAAAGTATCATGGAAATGATCTTCCAAAGGGTTGTGCTCCAAAGTTATTTGCATAACATGTTTTATTTTTCAAAACTCTTTCCAAAAGTGCATTAAACCAACTTCCAAAACCATTTTCCAATCCAACCCGAGGTTAACTTGACCCTAGTTATCCAACGCTAGGTTGACTTGACCCTAGTTGTCTAACCCTAGGTTAACTTGACCCTAGTTATCCAACCCTAGGTTAACTTGACCCTAGTTGTCTAACCCTAGGTTAACTTGACCCTAGTTAACCAACCCTAGGTTAACTTGACCCTGGTTCATTCACCCTAGATTAACCTAACCCAAGTTAGTTAATCTTAGGTCATCTCTAACCCTAGGCCAACCCAACCTAGGTTAGTATACTTCAAGGTTCCAACTCTTGAATCCTTTTCTAAATGATTACTCAATTTTAAACTATCCTCATAACCCACTTTTTCAAAACCTCCTACTCTCCTGATTTCAAAAAACCAACTCCATAAACTCTTCAAATGTCCTTACACTCCAGCTTCAAGACATTTCCAAAAATGATTTCAAAAGGTCAGAAACCTTAGGTGTCCCTACCCCCCCCTCTCATGGTTAGGGATTCTAAGGACAAAGCGATAAATCAGGAACAACCTCTAAGGTTGTCCATATTAGGATTCCAAACCCTTAGCCATTTCCAAAAACCACTTTCAAAAACTAATTCATCAAAACATTCCTCCAAGGTTTTCAAAACAAGACTTCAAAAACACTTTCAAGTTCTCCGGATTCATGCCAAAGCGTTTTTCCAAAACTCCCTTAAGTTGATCCAAAAACATTTTCAAAACACTCCATCATCCAATTTCAAGTCAAAACTTCCAAGACCACAAAGAGTCTTCAACTTCCAAAGACCTCAAAGTGTCTTAAACTTTTTCAAAGACCTTCAAGTGTCATAAACTTTTTCAAAGACCTCCAAGTGTCTTAAACTTTTCTAAAGACCTCCAAGTGTCTTAAATTTTTTCAAAGACCCCAAAGTGTCTTCAAACTTTCCAAATGCCCTAATGCGCCTATTTTTCATCGGGCTCTTGCCCGAGTTACGGATGACCTGATTCTCGCCAAATGAGATACGTAGGCAACCTAAAATAGTGCAGTCATAATTTCTATTTCAATTCCAATCCCCTTTTCGAAAACTTTCAATCAATTCAAAGTTCTCATTTCAAACTCCTTCAAAACTCCCACATCTTCAAATTTTTTCTAAAACTTGCATTATGCATCATTCAGCCGAAAAGTAATGACTAAGTGGACAATGGTAACCGGCTATTCTAGTGAGTGAACAAACGGTGATTAGACATATAGGTACCGAAAGGGCGGGGTAGGGTGATGATCTTAGGATATCTTTCCTACACGTAACCAACCCCCGGACCATAGATTTCTATTTTTGAAAGACCAAAATGGAGTTGTTTTCAAAAAGAGCTTAAATCTTTCCAAAGGTTGCCAAACAACCTATTTTCTTAAAAAACCCTCGCTTGAGGTAGTTTTCAAAGTCTTTTTCAAAACCCTAAGTTTAATCTTCGGATTAGCACTTAGTTTTAGGTGCCCTAACTCACCTTAATCAAGTTAGGTGGCAACTCCTATTTTTCTACGAAGCCCGTAATTAAACCAATCTTCAATTCAAAACCTAGTCGCACTTATCCTTCTAGGAGGACGAGTTCTAGTGATAAAGTTCCGTGCTTTTGGTGTCCGAGCCAAAAGGGCCTTGGACACCCAAAAATTGGGGCTCGACAGCTGGTCCATTGGGGACACTTAGAGGGTTAGGCTGTTAACATGTCTCTTCACCCTTCACTCACCCAGAATCTCTGGTTACTTTGCCTAGTTTTATCCACTCTTCAAAGTTTCCAAGTTTCCAAAGCAAATTCTATTCTCCAATACAATTTTCAAATATGTGTCATCACTTGCATCCATTGCTTACGTGCGTACTCATACATTAATCATCCATTTTACCTTGCATTGAGTTTTTTGAAAAGTTACTAACTCTTTACATTTGTCTTTTGTAGGTGGACCTTTGTTCATAATTTTATTTCATGTCTTATTTGTTGCCATGTATGTGAATGAATGGACAGGATGTGATGTGTGTTGTTGGGTCCTTTCCTCCATTTTCAAAAAATCCACACACACTTGGTGTGCTCACTTGCATTTGCATCTTGCATGTATTACCTGGTTACTACCATTCTAGATAGAAGGGGGAACAGTATATTGACTTTGGGCGGATGCTGTGTTAGTTTCTTAGCATACAGTCTCTTGATAGTTCACCTGCTCGAACCACCAACCAAAGATGGAGTTCGCCCTTCTGGGGATGGACGCCGGAGGTTTGAAGGTTCGGGAATCGAGCTTTTTAGGAAGCATTAGTAAACCCCCAACCTCATTCTCATATAGCACCCCATGCATAGCCGAACCTCTGCTGGATTTAGGACACTCGCGCCAATTTCAAAATCAAGGAGAAAAGGGTGATCGCTTTATTTTCCCTTATATATTTTGTTTAATCCATGCTGTTATGCTATTTAATCCTTGCTGTTTCCATGTACATGCATCACAACTGCTTATGCATCGAAATTTATTTCAAGACAAGACTTCGCAAAGTAACTCAAGTCCTTACATTTTTATGCATCCAATCAACCCCTAGAGAAAGGCTCAAAGACCTTCTCGTCTAAATGAAGCCAACCCAAAACTCCTAAGGGTACCACGAGACCCTAAGAATTGATGGCATGCATCAAAGTCGTCTCATAAAGAGGGGCCCCAATCCCTCTTCACTCAAGGAGATAAAGCTGCCAAGAAGACAAGGGACAATCCGAAATCAAGATCTCTCACCGACCTCCATCCAAGAAGGTGAATCCGAAGATTCAAGAATAGTTTAGGATCCCATGATGTAAATATAAAATAGGCAAAGGTCCTAAGGAAAATGTTCCCCTTCCCCTTCAAATGTGCTTTCAATTCCATGCAAAAAGAAATCAAATGTAATAAAACTATCCTTTCTACTTTCATCGAATGAATGTATGAATGTATGAACGAATGAATGAACAGGCTCACACAGGTACAGTATTGCAAGCAGAGGCAACCCACTATCTCCAAAAGTGAGCCAACACATCATGCTTAGTACCCTTCTCAAAGTAGGGGCACCCCTAGGGCATGCATTACGTAAAAATCTTTAATCTAAAGGCACTAACTTCACCTTTTTGTCTTTCTTTTTACATTCTCATTGTCTTCTCCTTAGCCTACAAAGGTCAAAAGAGTCAGAGGGTGAGCCAAGGATGAAAAGGGGGTCTTCTAAACTACTTATTCATTGCCATTATGCTGTCCATATAATTACTATTAGGCTCATGCATTAACATTCATCTCAAGACAAGAGTGCAAAGAAACTCTAGCCATTGCATTCTCATGTATTCAATCAACCGTAGAGAGAAAGGGAATGATCCAATCTTACGGTAATCAAACCTACCAAAACCCCTAAGGGTTTCTCCAACCTTAAGGATTCATGGCATGCATAGAATCATATCTCAAGAGAGGTCCAAATCTCTCTCAGTCCATGGAGGCGGGATTCCCTAAATAAAGAAGTATCAACCGGCCCATGCCGAAAAGGTATTGTATTGCACACAGGGGTAAAATCCCACCTCCAAAATGGACTCAACATCATGCCTAGATTCCCTCAAAGAAGGGACCTCCATAGGACATGCATTGCATAAAACCTTCAACTCGACATGCTAACTGCATTTTGTTTTTCTTTTTTTCAGGTGCAAGAGCATAGTCAAACCGATAGAATCCCTCCTGCATCCCGCCTAATTCATAATTTATGCAAAGCCATGATCTCGACACCATGTTGCCACTCTACCAGTCCTCAAAAAGCCATCCCTGTGCAATCAGATGACACTTATGGAAAATGGAGTGTGAAGGATGCCAACGTGATTCCAAAACCAGTCTGAGGGGTTTATCCCAAAAAAGGGAGATTTCTTTCAAACCCATCTTTCAATTTTCACTTCGAATTTGAATATGAAAATAACATCATCTCAATGATAGGGATCCAAAGTTTTCATGTTTATATCATTTTCTCATGGCTTTTCATGAATTATATTCTTCTCCAAGAGTTTTTCCCCAAAATGTTTTACCCCGACTTGAAGGATGGGATAACATAAGCACCACATTCAGCAGAAACAATATTTGACTCCAAAAAGAGGGGAGAGAGAAATAAAAAATACAGAGAGGTGAGGGATGAGGATCAATCACATATCTCATTGAAGTCCAAAGAGTGAACCTCGAAGGATGCCCTGGCAAAGCAGCAAGCAACTAAACCTTCAAAATGAAGGGGAGCCAACATTTCATTCTCCCAAACAGAAAGCAATCCATTGGTCAACCCACTAGAGCCGCATGTGATTTCCATTCAAAATCCCTAACCAGGAGTCACCCCCCACACTGGGGCAAATGCATGCAAGGAATAAATCCGCGAACTAACATTTACCATTTTCAAGGCGTTGCTAAAATTTTGAAAGAGCTTTATAAACTAAGCAATTCAATTTGAAATGAAAAGAGGCCCTCTTTTCTTCTACGATACAGTTAAATATAACCCTTGCAAAGCCCACTTGAGCTGGTAGCACTCCCATCATTTAGCTGACCTAATGATCGCAGCCCACACTGGTTTAAGGCAAAACCATCAATGCATGACGATTTCCAAGAGCACCTGCAGTCGACAATACCCTCCAAGAGAACGAACAATGAATAGATGGTGATCTCCAATTGAGTGCACGATGAATAAATGACAATTTCCAAGGAAGCGCGCAATAAATGAATGATGATCTCCAAGATGATGCAGTATATATGACATCTGTAGGAACCAACATAATAGCAAGTTTTTCAAAAAAAAAAAAAGAAAGGAGAAAATTTCCTATAAGAAAAAGTGAATGACGATGATTTCCAAATATAATGATGATTTCCAAACGCAATGATGACTTCCAAGAGAAGATAGAGTCATCCAAGACGACAATAGAAGGAAAAAATAGAAGCGAACTTCCTGACAAAGAGAAAAGTCCAGAAGAACAACAAAGGTAGGAGCCACTTGCCAAACGTGATCATGGGTCTTTAGGAGCCTAGCAAATATAATAGGTTTTGAGCCTTTATCCTTCCTTTCAAATACCCCAGCACCTGGCCCACATTACGGTCCAAATTAAAGTCCTCTTAGATCAAGAAAAATTGCTTAGTCTAAATAAGCTTGAACAAAGAAATAACAACGTCTAAAAAAATGGTAAATACAGGGGCAAAATTCATTCTTTGCAAAAGGTGGTTCTAGTTCATACAAGCCCTGCTGAATTTAACGATTTGGGCCTATGTATCCCTTCATTCCTTACGACCCTTAAACTTGGCCTACATTATGATCCCAAGTAAAGTCTTCTCTGATTGAGGAATGAAGCTACAGGTTGCTTTGCCAAAGGGCGATGTTGGCTGTTGCTCGAGAGGTCCACTCAGAGAAATCTTCCTTTTCAACAAAAGAGAGAAGGGGAAAACGAGTCAATGGATCAAATCTCTGAGAAGGTGTAAGTGCTATCACGTCTTGACAAGAAAAGGGCAGAAATAGGAAAGGGAATTCTGAAAAGAAGAACAGAAGTTCAAAAGAATGCCTAATTCTGAGACATAGCTCCTACAGATGAACACAAGTCCTGGGGCATACATCCCTGGATAAACCTGTGCATCCTCTTCATCTATATATGTAACTTGTGCGTTCATAAAAAATTATGACATGCATTCAATTTCATTCATGCCTATACGTGCGCATTCATCCAAAAGTATGATATGCATTCAACTCCATTCTTGTATAATCCTATGCATTCATCAAAAAGTATGACATGCATTCAATTCTACTCATGCATAAGCCTGTGCATTCATCAAAAAGTATGACATGCATTCATTTCCATCCCTGCGTGAACTCGCACATTCATTTATTCGTAGTCCTGTCCAAGCTGCGCATCCATTTGTATAACATATATCATTCTAACTTTCTTTGAAAATTTTTAACAGCCTTATCTGACCTTTTTCAAACAATGAAGACTGGGGCAACGTCCCACCTTCGATCTCCTTAATTCATGCAGTACTTGTGCATTCATGACATGTACAATCTGTGGATCCATGCAATTGCTGCGTAGTTCAATTCTATTCATGCATTCATCAAAAATTTTGACGTACATCCAATTCCATTTCTGTACGTGTATTCATCAAAAAGTATGATATGCATTCAAAATTCATCTCTATACATTCATCAAAAAGTATGATATGCATTCAATTTCATTTACGTGCATTCATAAAAAAGTATGACATGCATTCAAAATCCATCTTTGTGCATTCATCAAAAAGTATGATGTGCATTCAATTTCATTCATGTATGTGCATTCATCAAAAAGTATGACATGCATTCAAATCCATTCTTTTATAATCCTGTACATTCATCAAAAAAGTATGACATGCGTTCAATTTCATTCCTGTATAAATTTGTAAAAAAGTATGATGTGCATTCAATTTCATTTTCGTGTATTCATCAAAAAGTATGACATGCATTCAAAATCCATCTCTATGCATTTATCAAAAAGTATGATATGCATTCATGTATGTGCATCCATAAAAAAGTATGATATTTCCATCTCTATATGTTCATCAAAAAGCATGACATGCATTCAATTACATCCTTACATGATCTTCCATAAAAAAAAATGACTTGCATTTATGTCTATCCTTATGCATTCATCAAAAAGTATAACATGTATCAGCCTGTGCATTCATCCAAAAGTATAATGTGCATTCATTTTAACCTATGGTGGACTTATACAGTATATACCAAACGACATGTCTAACAAAATACAGTGACAAATGTTCAGGTGATTACAAAAGAAAAGGTGTTCCGAAGCAAAAGTACAACATTCCGGAAGGTCTGTCGTCCAGAATCCAAACACTCTACAAAAGAAATAGCGTACACCCCAGAAAACCCGAATTGTCATCCATAGACAATAAGAAATAGAGAATGGGGCACTGAATCACCCTTGACCTCCCCAATCAACCATGAACCTTTTTCAAAACCATAGAGAATATGGTAATGACCCACCCTCGACCGCCCTAATTAATGTCAGCCTGACTCGACCTCTTCAAATCATAAAAACTAAGGCAACGGTCCTCCCTACATCTCCCATTCAATTGCAAACCGACTGATCCATTCAAGAAAAATTGACCTATAGATGTTCAACCTTCTGAATACCTCAAACCTTTCAAAAGGAGGCCTCACCCCCTCCAAAACCATATTCAAGAATCCAAGGAAGCACCTTACCCAGAATTCTACCATGCCAGTCAGAGGCAAAAGTCAACAATCAACACATCAAAGGAACATTACTCTCTTAAAATCTCAAACCAAAAAGCAGCAAATGTCATCTTCTCCAACATTCAAGACAAAAGAACTTCAAGCAAATCCCTTATATCAACAAAGATTGGGTTTTGGAGCTTCTCCCGAAAAAGCAGATTGGGTTTTAGAGCTTCTTCCGAAAAAAGCAGATTGGGTTTCAAAGCTTCCCTCCAAAAGCAGATTGGGTTTAAGAGCTTCCTCCAAAAAAGCAGATTTGAGTTTCAAAGCTTCTTCCGAAAAAAGCAGATTTGGGTTTCAGAGCTTCCTCCGAAAAAGCAGATTTGGGTTTCAGAGCTTCCTCCAAAAAAGCAGATTTGGGTTTCAGAGCTTCCTCCGAAAAAGCAGATTTGGGTTTCAGAGCTTCCTCCAAAAAAGCAGATTTGGGTTTCAGAGCTTCCTTCGAAAAAGCAGATTGGGTTTCAGAGCTTCCCTAAAAAAAGTAGATTGGGTTTCTGAGCTTCCTCCGAAAAAGCAGATCGGGTTTCAGAGCTTCCCCCGAAAAGGCAGATCGGGTTTCAGCAGCTTCCCCCCAAAAAGCAGATTAGGTTTCGAGCTTCCACCAAAAAAGCAGATTGGGTTTCAGAGCTTCCACTGAAAAAGCAGATTGGGTTTCAAAGCTTCCCTCAGAAAAGTAGATTGGGTTTCAAAGCTTCCTTCAAAAAAAGTAGATTTGGGTTTCAGAGCTTCCTCTAAAAAAACAGATCGGGTTTCAAAGCTTCCCTTAAAAAAACAGATTGGGTTTCCGAGTTTCCTTCGAAATATCAGATTAGGTTTCAGAGCTTCCCCCAAAAAAGCATATTTGGTTTCGAGCTTCCTTCGAAAAAGCAGATTTGGGTTTCAGAGCTTCCCTCGAAAAAGCAGTTTGGGTTTTAGAGCTTCGCTTGAAAAAGCATATTGGGTTTCAGAGCATCCCCTAAAAAGAAATTTGAGTTTCAAAGCTTCCTCCGAAAAAGCAGATTCGGTTTCCAAGCTTCCTCCAAAAAAAGCAGATTGGGTCTTCAAGCTTCCTCCGAAAAAGCAAATTACGTTTTCGAGCTTTCCTCTTTAAAAGCAGATATCAACATTGAACCTCCCTAGAGAAGCAGCATTCCATCAGATGGAGCGTCTGTTCAAGAAGACTCAGTTTCAGGATATCAACCTTGAACCACCCCTCAGAAGCTACATCAGCAAGAATCCTGTTTTACCCATAAAAACAAAACTCGATAGTCAAGCAAACACCGAGTATTCCAATCTCAAGAAATCTCAATCCAGGAGGGCACGAATATCCTCCTTCGAGCTCCGAGACAGAAGAATTACAAGTACTGAGTAATCTCTGATGATTCCACTAGCTCAACCATCTCCAAAGTTTCAAGGTAAAGCCCAGGTATAATTCTCACCGAATTGTCTCAAAATCAACTAGAAAAAAAAAAAAAAAAAACAAAAGCCCTTACTTTCTTTCAAATCCAAAATTCAAGTTCCAAAATTCCAAAAAAAAAAAAAAAAAAAAAAACACTTTGCAAGGCTTTATTTGCAAGAACTTTCAAAACTATTTCTACAAAGAGTTTCAAACTCAAAAGATCAAAGCCCTTGCTTTCTTTCAAAAATCAAAATCAATTTTCACATAAAAAAAAAAAGAAAGTTCAAAGCTTTTTTCACTAAAAGTTTCAAGTTTCAACTCAATTTCAAAAAGGAAAAATCCTGCTGTCTTTCAAAAACACCATCAAGTTTAAAAACTTTCAAAGGTTTAAGTTTCAAGTCAAGATGAATTTCCTAAACATTTTGTCTTAAAAAAAAAAATCAGATTTCAAGTCAAAACAAATTTCCTATACAAAAGTGTCGAGTCAAAATGAATTTTCTATACATTTTGTCTTCAAAAGTTTAAATTTCTAGTCAAAATGAATTCTCTACACATTTTGTTTTCAAAAGTCCAAGTTTTGAGTCAAAATGAATTTTCTATACATTTTGTCTTCAAGAGTTCCCAAGTTTCGAGTCAAAACAAGTTTTCTAACCCTCATAAAAAAAAGAATATAGTAATTTCTGAACTTCGAGTTCAAACGAATCCCCTTCAAATGGTTTTCACCTTTCTAGGTTTTCTAACTTTTTTCTTCAAAAAGTTTGATTTCAAAAGTACCCTCTAGGTTTTTTAACTTTTTCCTTTAAAAAGTTTGACTTCTAATCATTTCTCTGATTTTTCAAAAACTTTTCCCTTCAAAAAGTTCAATCTCAAAAAAACTTTTATCAGGTTTCTTGAGCTTTTCCTTCAAAAGCTCTGTTTTCCAAAAAATTTTGGGTTTTCAAGCTTTTGCCTCAAAAAGCCTAGCTTTCCAACATTTTCAGAGTTTCCTAAGCTTTCTCCTTCAAAAGCTCCGTTTTTCAAATATTCCTCGCTTTTCTCGGGCTTTTTCCTTCAAAAGCTTCGTTTTTCAAAAGAATTTCGGATTTTCAGGCTTTCACCTCAAAAAGCTTAGCTTTCCAAAATTTTTGGGTTTCCCGAGCTTTCTCCTTCAAAAACTCCATTTTCAAAACTTCTTTTTAGGTTTCTCGATGTTTCTCTTTCAAAAGCTTTCCAAAAATCTTGGTTTTTCTAGATTTCGCCTTAAAAAGCTTAACTTTCAAAATTTTGGGTTTTCTAACTTTCGCCTCAAAAAGCTCAACTTTCAAATTTTCGGGTTTTCTAGCATTCACCTCAAAAAGCTTAATTTTCAAAAGTCTGGGTTTTCTAGCTTTCGCCTCAAAAAGCTCAACTTCTAAAATCTCAGGTTTTCAAGATTTTGTCTTAAAAAGCGTACTATAAAAAAAGTTTTCGGGTTTTCAAAACTTTCTCCACCAAAAGTTTAATTCCAAAATAAAATTCTAGGTTTTCAAACCTTTTTCCTCAAAAGTTTAATTCCACGTTTTAAAATTTTTCCAAACCCTTTCAATTCAAATCCAAATCCCTCAATTACAGAAGGCCATTTCAAAATCATTTTTTAAAAAAAAAAAATCATTTTCTAAATTCAAAAATCCTGAATTTTCCTAAAGGAGTGTCATTCCATTAGTCAGAATGTTAGTTCAGGAAAAATTTCAAAATCATTTCAAAATCGAGTTTTCAAAATTCCAAAATTCAAACAATCCAGTTTTCAAAACTTAAAATTTCAAAATTCAACTACTTTGATCCCTTCGATTGCCTCGCAGTCAACATGAGATCCTTCGTTATTATTTTTCTGCCTTTTACAAGCAAAAACAGAAAAAGAGGGGAAGCTATAAGCCCCCCATTTTTGCCCGCTCGACAATCTCCGACTCGACCGGATAGAGTCTTCAAACATCATAACACATGCTGGTTCAAGATGAGCCTTACAATCTCCAATCCAACCAACTGGTTGCTTCTCGGGTCCACAAGGACCCGCTAGAGCCATAGGCACCATTATTCCGGCGGCTTTTCGGACTGGGCGATCTCGGGAACCAACGCCATCCAGGTAGCTTCCCGAGATCGGGCGATCTCGAGGACTTACACCTCATCAAGTTCCAGATGGTTCATTCCTGGCGCCTGCTAGCCTGCCAATGTAGAATGTCCGTCATTTGGTAGTTCTCCGAGACCTGGCGTTCTTAGAGACCAACACCACCAATTTAGGTAGCTTTCTGGGACCAGGCGTTTTCAGGAACCAACACCACCCCTACAGGTAGTTCTCTAAGAACGGGCGTTCTTAAAGACCAACACCGCACAGGTAGTTTTTCGAGATTGGGCGGTCTCGGGAACCAACACCTAGGTCAACACCGATGCCTGTTAGCCCGACTCGGTGAAAAATGACCAAACCTGCCGCTTGGGCCTCCAGACACGTTTTAGGAACGTTCAAAATCCCTTAAAACGATAAGTCCATCTGTCCAGAGTGTTGTTAAACCATTAGGCGTCCCCCACACGCCATTTGGTCCAAATACGGTCCTATTCCGACCCACTCCAGTCAAAATGATCATTTTGCCCCTGAACGCCTCGACACTGCACAAACCTTGCCAAACAGTAAAAGACTCTCCCAAAACCATCCCTGAATAACCTTACATGCTTAACACAACACACCAAACCATTCCTGACCATTTCCAGCCAATCCCGGTCAAAATGACTGTTTTGCCCCTAGAAATCCAAACATGCCCCGAAACAGCACCGGTCTTGGGATTTCGAGCAAAAGACTTCACCATACACCCTTGTTTAACCCGAGGAGGACCCTCTGACACTAAACTCACATGACTCGATAAAAGTTCCCTAAAGCATCTCGCAGACGCTCCGCCTAAATTGTCTTTTCTCCCGATTCCCTAGTTATAACGCACCATCAACTGACTTGAGAAACGCGTAAATCAGGAAATTCTTGAAAGCTTGTTCATAGATCTTTCCATCGATACGGCCTGATTAGATAGATCGCTTCCTGAAGCCTTTCGTCGTATGGCTCAAACCCTGTTACTTTTGACAACCCTTGGAGCATCTCGCAGACGCTCCGCCAAGGTTGACTTTTCCTTAAATTCCCTCATTGAAACGCACCATCAAACGACTTGAGAAATGCGTAAAACTGAAAATTTTCGAAAGTATTTCCAGAGTACTTTCCATCGGTACTGTCCGATCGAAAGGATAGCTTCCTGAAGGCCTCGATCACACGAAACGAAAACAGCCACTTTTGAACACCCTCGGAGCATATCATAGACACTCTGCGAAAGTGTCTTTTTATGCACGTTTCCCGAGACGATATCCCATGCTTCCAAACACAATTCAAACTTTTTAAAAACATGAAAGTTCACCGGAAGCCCTAGGAGAACATCCCGAGTGCGACCGATTCACTCGAAACCTTCCCGATTGACTTAATTATCGAGACAAAGTTTGGACGAACCTTCCCGGCGATGGAGCGTATGCTACATGCGCTCAAATTTTGATCAGATCAACCAATTTTCGATCAACAGTTGAGATTTAACCAGTACACAGGGTGCCACGTGTCATTCTGGCAATGGAACAGTACCTGCGCATGTCCTACATGCGCTAGGTCTGTTCCAGAATGTCTATAAATACCAGACCCCCTTTGCATATTCCAACTCCGATTTCTGATGCGAAGCTCTGCTGAAGTCACTCCAGAACTGCGAATCTCTATACACACTTCATCCCTCCAACACTTAGCTTAGATTCCATCATCACCAAGCCTATATAATTCACATATAAAGCCTTATACACCATCAAGCACTCCCTACCAGCCCTCTAAGCCTTCTTGAAGTCATTCAAGCTCCAATCAAAGCATCCTTTGAGGACTACAAGTGTGTTGAAGGCAAAAGGTGGTATCCCTTTTACATTTGTGATTTCCCCACTCTCCTCTTCTCCCTCCTAGCCTACTTAGGCTATTCTCTATTTTAATCCCTATCTTCAACCCCCCTTTCTTGCATGCTTGAGTCAAGAGGGCTCTTAGATCACGCCTAGAGGAAAGAAAGTGAGAGCCACTATGTAGGGGGATCTCTCACTAGCCTACTTTAAGATGGTATGGCCTAGGAGCCCCTTGTTTGTGTAGTGTAGCCTAAAATCCTTGTATGTGATCATGGGCCTTTGCATATTATTATTTTGATCATGTTTTGCATGTTTGGCTTTATTTTATGCTTGTTGTCATGTTCTATGATGCTTATATTTCTCTTAAAACTCCATGTCATTTCCAAACTCTATATTTCTTCCAAAAATTGGTCCAAGAGTTGGCTCCTTGAAGCTTAGAAAAACCCCTACTAACCCCTAACTCTCATTTCAGCATCATTGCATTTTAACTTGCATAAAGGTTGCTTTCCATTTCTCTAATTTTCAAGATTTCCATTCTTTCAAGTATAGTGGTTGGAATGGCCCCATAGAACCCTCTCTTTAGTGGTCTCCCTTTTGTTGGTCATATGAATCCTCTCTTGATGGAATGTTTCCCTTGAAAAATGGTTTTCGAAATCCTTCTCAAAAAACTATTTTTCAAAAATGCATTCTTTCCATCTTTGCATCAAAAATGATTTTCCAAAAATTGCCATCATTATGTTGATTTTTGAAACCCCTACTTTTGTCAAGATAAAAGTTATAATGGCCATGAGGAAACCTTCCTTGGAATGGTCTCCAATCACCAACCATATAAACCATACTCTTGGCTAGAGTCAAAATTTTAATAGAAATGATCTTCCAAAGTGTTGTCCACCAAAGTCCATTGCATAACATGTTTTGTTTTTTAAAACTCTTTCCAAAAGTGCATTAAACCAACTTCCAAAACCATTTTCCAATCCAACCCTAGGTTAACTTGACCCTAGTTGTCTAACCCTAGGTTAACTTGACCCTAATTATCCAACCCTAGGTTAACTTGACCCTAGTTGTCTAACCCTAGGTTAACTTGATCCTAGTTATCCAACCCTAGGTTAATTTGACCCTAGTTCATTCACCGTAGGTTAACCTAACCCAACTTAGTTAACCTTAGGTCACCTCTAACCCTAGGCCAACCCAACCTAGGTTAGTACACTTCAAGGTTCCAACTCTTGAATCATTTTCTAAATGATGACTCAATTTTAAACTATCCTCATAACCCATTTTTCCAAAACCTCCTACTCTCCTGATTTCAAAAAACCAACTCCATAAACTCTTCAAATGTCCTTACACTCCATCTTCAAGACATTTCCAAAAATGATTTCAAAAAGCTACAAACCTATGGTGTCCCTACCCCCCCTCATGGTTAGGGATTCCAAGGACAAAGTGATAAATCAAGAACAACCTTTAAGGTTCTCCATATTAGGATTCCAAACCCTTAGCCATTTCCAAAAACCACTTTCAAAAACTAATTCATCAAAACATTCCTCCAAGGTTTTCAAAACAAGACTTCAAAAACACTTTCAAGTTCTCCTGATTCATGCCAAAGCATTTTTCCAAAACTCCCTTAAGATGATCTAAAAACATTTTCAAAACACTCTATCATCCAATTTCAAGTCAAAACTTCCAAAACCACAAAGAGTCTTCAACTTCCAAAGACCTCAAAGTGTCTTAAAGTTTTCCAAAGACCTCCAAGTGTCTTAAACTTTTCCAAAGACCCAAAAGTGTCTTCAAACTTTCCAAAGGCCTTAATGCGCCTATTTTTCATCGGGCTTTTGCCCGAACTACGAATGACCTGATTCTTGCCAAATGAGATACGTAGGCAACCTAAATGGTGCGGTCATAATTTCTATTTCAATTCCAATCCCCTTTTCAAAAACTTTCAATCAATTCAATGTTCTCATTTCAAACTCATTCAAAACTTCCACATCTTCAAATTTCTTCCAAAACTTGCATCATGCATCATTTATCCGAATAGTGATGACTGAACCCCATTTTCAAAGTTTTAAAATGGATATTAAGTGGACAATGGTAACCGACTATTCTAGTGAGTGAACAAAGACTGATTAGACGTATAGGTATCGAACGGGCGGGGTAGGGTGATGATCTTAGGATATTTTTCCTGCACGTAACCAACCCCCGGACCATATATTTCTGTTTTCGAAAGACCAAAATGGAGTTATTTTCAAAAAGGGCTTAAATCTTTCCAAAGGTTGCCAAACAACCTATTTTCTTAAAAAATCCTCTCTTGAGGGAGTTTTCAAAGTCTTTTTCAAAAACCCTAAGTTTAATCTTTGGATTAGCACTTAGTTTTAGGTGCCCTAACTCACCTTGATCCAGTTAGGTGGCGACTCCTATTTTTCTACGAAGCCCTTAATCAAACCAATCTTCAATTCAAAACCTAGTCACACTTATCCTTCTAGGAGGACGAGTTCTAGTGATAGAGTTCCGTGCTTTTGGTGTCTGAGCTGAAAGGGCCTTGGACACCCAAAAACTGGGGCACGACAGAACTGACGAGGCTTGTTGAAAAATCTGGGAATACATTTCTGATAGCACTGAGTGTGGTAGATGACTTACATTCTCTTTTCATCTTAGGAGGCAAAGTTGTGCATATCGGTCTTTAATCCAGTCTGCTTTGGTGATATGAGTTTCTAAGAGGATTCACAGAGAGGGAATTTTTACTTTGACAGGCAGAATTGTCTCGTTGCTGCAGGCCAACGAGGATGGTGTTGCCCCAGTTGAGACTCTGACTAAGGTTCTATATGCCATCCATGCAAAGGCTACCTGCTTGTGCTAATCCTTGTGGTTGTCATTTTTCTTGAGGGGGATTTACTTAATGTTTTTTGTTCTGCGGCTTCAATGACTCCATTTGTTTGTGGACGGTATAGGCTATCAGATTATGGGGATTGATCTTGAAGGTTTGACAAAGCTTTGCCATCATGTCGTTGTTGAGGTTGGTTGCATTATCTGTGATGATGGACTCGGGGAGACTGAATCTGTAAAGGACCTCTGAAAGTCTTTAGGGTCAATAGATGCCAAGCTTTAGATACCCTGCAAGTTTTATTTTTCTAAAAATGATTTTAGTATGAGAAAGAAAGCATTTCATGATTGAGAGTCATTTATTTCATATTAGCCCGTTATATACTTGATATTCTACAAGGTACTTTAATAGGCTAATATCAGGAGATTCCTCCTATAGGCTTTACCAAGACCTTCAGGGTTTGGGAATATGAGAGGTGGTCTAGTTAACCATCTCCTTGTCTGATGTAGCTGGATAGATGGAACCTTGAGTAACGTAAGCTAATACCGAAGGACTAGTGTCCAGGACTGAGTCATTTTCTTTGTGGAATAAGCTTGATAGTGATTCTTTTGGGATTTAAACTGACTTGCAGTTAATGATTAGGATTGGAATGGTAGACTATTGATTTGATGTTTTCTGTTTAACGGTTGGATTTTGAGTCGACCTTTTTGCTTAGTTCTTTTTAGAGGGGGACAATATCCTAACCTACGAGTATAATGTTGACCATTGAATTCTTTCAGATGAGGATCGCCCAGGAGCTGTTGTAAAACTCTAACTTGCTTAGCATCATGTTTAGCTTAATTGCATATATTGTTGAGCACGCTTATACTAATTAAGGAGTTTGATTATCATGTTTTAATGAGAGCACACCATGGGGGGATTATTATATTTTTGAGTAGGATAAGTGGGCTTAATCCATGATTAATTAGCTTAATTAATCTCTATGCTTAGTTTAATGTTGATGATGATTAATTATCATAAGTGTAATTAATTGTGTTAATCATGTGAATTAGTAGTGGATTAGTGAAGCAAGGAGGTGCCACCTACGCGTGTGCTTCACTAAGTTAGGTGTGTGCATAAAGTGTGTGCATAAGGTGTGTGCATAAGGTGTGTGCTTCATTGGCTAACATGTTGTGTGTGTGACATGTGTAGCTACAAATACAAGTTGTATATATGGTTGGCTTGAAGCCAAGGGAGGAGAGAAGAGAGAGGAGACTGTTACTATTTTGTATTTGCCAAAAGAGAAAGTGAGAGAGAAGAGAGGAGAAAAAGAGAAAGGAAGAAAAGGAAGAAGGATATCAAGGGAAAACTTGTATTTACATTGCTTGAGTGAGAATCTTCATGCTTATGCTTAATGCATTGTACTCTTGTTGATTATTGCATGTTAGCATATCATTTCATACCATGGAAGTTGAATCGAGCTAAAGTATGGGAGAGTATTTAGGGTTTTCAAGTGGAGGCCTTGAATCCTTTATGTTGTGCATGTTTTTTTTTTTTTTTAAGTCTTGTTGGAGACTTTATAACTTCATTTTGAATCTTTGGAGAACTTATTGTTGTGTTGGAACTGTTTGGGAAGCTTGGGATCATATTTTGGAGATTGTATTTTCGAGCCAAGAAGGTGGAAAGAGGCTTTGGTCGTCAGGACGGTCACTGGTCATCGTCTTGATGATAAGCCAAAGAAGGACTGGAATTCCCCTATGGTCATCAAGACGGTGGGTTTTGTCATCCTGACGATAGGCCAAAGGGGTTGTGCATGGCCTCTGGTCGTCACAATGGTGTTATGGGTCGTCTTGACGATAAGATTTTGGGGTTGATTTTCATCTCTGGTCGTCAGGACAGTGGGGAATTCCTTTTTTACGATAAATTTTTTAGTGTTGTTCAACTCTCTGGTCGTCAGGACCGGGGGGGGGGGGGGGGGGACTGTCCTGACGATAAGACCAATTTTGTAGTAAATCTTCTTTGGTATAGTTGGAGTGTTGTACTTTTTGATCTCTTGTGATGCATTAGGAAGGGTTTAACATGTCACATTATGTTTCTAATGCATCATTGATGTTCTAAATCACATGTTTAAGGAGTATAAGCTATAATCATGCATTAATTATGAATTATACCATATATTTTATCAACTTTGATGTGGTGGAGTGTGATAGGTTCAGAAGTGGATCAAAGCTTCCGGTTCAACCAAAAAAAAGTAACTTGATCTTGTGGTTATAACATGTGGAAAATTTAAGATATTCTTATTCATAATGAATTGAATGTCTTGTTGTGTATATTGATATTGGTATTGGATGTGAGGTGATATTTGCATATAACACATTGTGTGCATAACTTGCATTGCACGGGAGACGGTTTAGCCGATGTGGGGCTAACCTAAGATTTAGTCATAATAGACTAACCTAATAAGGTGTCACGGTAGACATTCTTTGATAACAAGTCATCAATATATTGTGCAATGTCATCTAAATTGCGTGCTCATTTATGGTGTACCATACATTGCATCACAAGAGATATTACATTTTAGTGGTGGTGATTTATCTATTGGTGGATTATTTATTGTTTATCTATCATTCATTATTTATGAGTTTGAGTATTTTTATGAGCACGTTGATATATAGTTCACACCTACACAGTCAATTGGACCAAGAAAACATCGAAATTGACTCGGAGTGACCCGTGAGAAGGCTTGAAGGTTGGACACACTATAGAGAGTGTTCCGAAGGGTTGCCGGTTTGATACCCAGAGTCGGTGTGGTTGGAAAAGCCTACCGGCCCACCAAGGGCAAAACGGTCATTTTACACCAGCTTACAGGAATAGTTTCAAAATTATCCGGAAAGGTGTTGGAAGATTAAAAATACTATCAGAAGCATCCTCAGGAGGTAACCGGTTTAATACCTAAAGCCGGTGTGGTACCCGGAGGTGATCGGATACCTAAGGGCAAAATGGTCATTTTGACCGGATAGGATCGGAATTGATCCGGAACTGACTGGAGGGCATTTAAACATGCCGGATTGTCTTTGGGACAAACTTGGAAGGGTGGACTTACCACTCTGAGAACTTAGGTACTTTCTCAAGAAGCATGTCGGAAGGGCTCGGGGGGCAGTTTTGTCATTTTTCACTTGAATGGGCCAGCAGACACTAGTGTTTGTTGACTCAAGGTTGATCTTCATGTTGATTTTGATGATAACTAAACCTTATATTATTTTACTAATGCATTTGATTAGTGTGCAGATTAACAAAGATTATAACTTAGACTTCTATCTTAAGTTTAATACATGTCAAAGTGAATGCATAACAAATTAGGATCAAGCAATGGACTTTAAGAGTTATGCAATGAACCAAACAAGAGCAATGACACCTATTTCTACTTCAAACAAATGATTTGCATTCGAAGAGATTGAAGGTGTTCAAATGAAACTTTCATCAAGTATGCATAGACTCAATGAAGCTGACTTGCACTCAAAGAGATTGAAAATGCTCAAAAGAAGACTTCATAAAGTGTGCAAAGATCAATTCAAAATAATGTGATTGAAGTTTCTTGATAAGAATATTCATCTTGATTGCATGATCTCTACAAAGAATCTAAGTGAAGAATTCATCTGGGATGTAAAGACTTAATGAAGATGATATGTACTCAAAGAAGATGAAGGTGTTCAAGAATAGACTTCATCAAGCTTAGAGAAATCTTTTTGAAGTGATCCCAATGAAAGAAACAGCTCGGCAATGAAAGCAATAGTTCGGCAACAAAAGCAAGAGCTGGCAACGAAAGAGAAAGATTGGCAAAAGAAGCTTAGCATTGATAGAGTGAAGCTCTGACAGTGTGGAAATCAAGAAAAGATGATTATCAAATGAAAAATTCAATCCAAATTGAATAGAGAACAATCTTGATATATTGAAGACTTTGATTAATCATAAAACCCCAAAGAGAAGACTCCTTGGAGATTTTAAAATAGTGCTGAAGATGAACTTGATTATTGGAAGACAGAATGAAAATTTCTGGATGATGAGTCGACTTATGGAAATGAAGAGTCGACACATGAAGACCCAAGCAAGATTTCTGTGCAATGATTCGACACATGAAGACAGAAGCAAGATTTCTGTGCAATGATTCGACACATGAAAATGAAGAGTTGACTCATAAAGACAGAAGCAAAATAACTTGAAGACAGAAATGATCAATGAGTCGATACATGGATATAAAGAATCGACCCATGGAGACAGTGGACAACATCTGGAAAAAGAAGACCAGATGAGCCTAGTGTCAACCACTGGGAAATAATGGCTAGTTTTTCTAACGCTATAACGGAATGGACTTGCATTAAATGAGCCCCAACAACCTCTAACGGACAAAATCAATACAGAGGTTTATATACAAGTTTTCAAATGCATTTATACAAGTAAAGTGATAAGAAACCAACATCCACTGACTGATCAAACTGAAATTTCTGAACATTCTCCTTATCTTCATTAAGTAAGCTTTTATTGCAGAATCCACTCTTGATAGAGAGTTTGAAAAATCGTTTGTATATCTTTATACATTTGTAAGTGAGAGTTTGAGAGTTCTCTTATGGAAGAAAAAATCTTATAAGTTTGAGTGGATCTTGGACAAAACTACTTGGTGGCTGAAGAACTTGGGAAGAAGTTCTTGTGTAAATAGTGAGCTGAGCACTTAGTCAATCAACATCCATTTGTAATTAGAGATTACATAGTGGAGGAAGACTTCAAGGGGATCTTGGGGTGAGGACGTAGACCACGAATTGTGGTTGAACCTCAATAATTCTCGGTGTGCTTTCTATTGCTCTGTTTTCCGTTCTTCTTTTGATTACATTGCTTATATATAGATTGTTCACTGTTATACTGATTAGATTAATTTTAATTGCCTTTAATTTTCGAAAAACCCAATTCACCCCCCCTCTCTTGGGTTGCCTTTTGGGCCAACAATTGGTATTAGAGCTTGTGTTCCTGGTTTAGGCTTAACATCTTAGGAATAGATCCATAGAAACTAATTTTGGATGCTCTCTCGGTGAGGATCAATCCACAAACAGACGACCTATGTTCATTGACACTAATTATAATTATTGGAAAAATAGAATGAGAATTTATATTTGTCGCGCCTAGATTTTTCGCACTCGAGGAATACACACACAAGCGGGAAAAATGCTGTACTCTCTCGTTAGAACTCACACTCCTAGAAGAATGAGTGCGACTAGGTTTGAATTGAGAATAGATTTGAATAAAGGGCTTTTGGAAAAAGTTTGGAGTGGCCACCTAACTTGATTATGGTGAGTTAGGTCACCTAAAAACTAAGCATAATCCAAAGACTACTCTTAGGATTTTTGAAAACGATTTTAAAAATATCTCCTCAAGAGAGGGTTTTTAAGAAAAACTGGTTGTTTGGCAACCTTTGGAAAACATTTAGCCCTTTTTAGAAAAATAACTCCGTTTGGTCTTTCGAAAACAGTGATCCTAGGTTCGAAGATTGGTTACGTGTAGGAAAGACGCACTAAGCCATCACCCTACCCTGCCCTTTCAGTACCTACATGTCAATCTACCCTAAATTCACCTATGAGAGTCTTTAACTAACTATTTTTCAATCTTATCCACTTTAGAAAACAATGTTTAGAAAAACATGATGCATGATATGCAAGTGCAATAAAAGAGAGAATTGGAAAATAGATTTGGAAATTGATTTGAAAAGAAATTGATTTCATTTAAAAGAGATTTGAAGAGATAGAATTGAAATTGAAAAGTTTTAGAAATTGAAAATAAAGATTTGAAAATAGATTTTTGGAATTGGAAACTTAAAATAGATATGGAATTAGAGATTGAAGAAGATTGTAGAATTAGAGATTTGAAGAAGATTGTGGAAATAGAAATTTGAAAAATGATGTGGAATTTGAAATTTGAAAGAAGTTGTGACCGCACCCATGAGGGTTGCCTACGTATCCTTTTGGAGGAATCAGGTCAGTCGTAGTTTAGACAAGAGTCCGATAGAAGATAGAAGGTTAGATTGGAAGAAAGAGATTTTGATTGGAAAAAGGATTTGATTTGATCTTAGAATAGAGGATTGAAAATTGGAATTTAGAATTTTGAAATTGAAGAGATTGGATTTTGATTTGAAAAGATAGAACTTGGAAGAAAGATTTAGACTTATTTTGGAAAGATGGAGGTTTAAGAAACCTGGACTTAGGAAAGAGACTTAGGAAATACTTGACTCGACTTGGAAGGTTTAGGAGATTAGGAAAGATTGGATTTAAGAAATGTTTGAATTAGGAAATGTTCAAATTAGGAAATTGTCATCTTAGGAAAGTTTCGAAATTAGGAAAGTTTCAACTTGGGAAAGTTTTTGAATTAAGGAAGTTTCAACTTAGGAAAGTTTTGAATAGGGAAGTTTTGAAAATTGGAAAGTTTCATTTTAAGAAAGGTTTTGAAATAGGAAAGTGTTGAATTTAGAAATGTTTTGAATTAGGAAAATTTAGTTTAAGAAAGGTTTAGAATTTGGAAAGTTTCAAGTCAAGAAAGTTTCGAATTTGGAAAGCTTAGAATTTTAAAAAGATTTTAAATTAGGAAAGATTTGAATTTAGAAAGCTTCTAGAATTTTTGAAATATTCAAAATTTGAGTTTTAGAAAGATTTAAAAATCTAGATTTGGGAGTTAAAGTTTGGAAAGGATGTGGAATTAAGAAAGATTGGAATGAGGAAAGGTTTAGACTTTGAAAGATTTGAAGTTTAGGAAAGTTTAGAACTTAGAAAATTTTAGAGTTTTAAAGTTTCGAATTTAGAAAGTTTAGGATTTAGAAAGTTTTAAAGTTTGAGTTTTAGAAAACCTTGAAATTAGGAAAGGTTTGAGTTTTAGGAAAGATTTGAAAACTCGGACTTAGAAAGTTAAGATTTGGAAAGGGGTAGAATTAGAAAATGGTTGGATTAGGAAAGATGTGGAAGTTGAGTTTTAAAATTTAGGAAAGATTTTTATGTTCAAGTTTTGGAAACTTAAGATTTAGGAAAGTGGAGGATTAGGAAAGAGTTGAATTAGGAAAGAGTTGGATTAGGAAGGAATTGGATCTTGTTTCTAAAAGGGAAGGTTTGATTTTGTTTCCAAAAAAGGAGGATTGAATCTAGTTTCCTAAACGGGAAGATTGGATTTGGCAAGGATTTGGAGAGGAAGTTTTAGAAACCCTAGATTTGGAAAGCTATAGTTTTGACATAGAAAATAGGTTTTGGAAATATTTATAGTTTTGATGTAGAAAACAAGAGGTTTTGGAAACCTAGGTTCTAGGGCAAGTTTAAAAACCATGTTTTTGGAAAGAAAATTAGGATTTCCTAGTTGTGGGTTCTAGGGCTTGACTTGGGCTCTAAGAAAAGAATTTTTGGAAAGTGTGTGTTTTGGAAACAAAGATTTTGGAAGGAAATCTTAGAGAGGAGTTTCTAGAGGGAAGATTTTGAAAAGAGAGTTTTTAGAAACGAAGATTTTTAGAAGGGAATCCTAGAGAGGAGTTTTTGGAAAGTGTGTTTTTGGAAACAAGTTTTTTTGAAGGAAATCCTAGAGGGGAGTTTCTAGAAGGAAGATTTTCAAAAGAGAGTTTTTGGAAAGATTTTTGGAGAGAGTTTTTCTAGGAAAGAGACCTAGGGAACGTTTTTGGAAAGTGGACTTTGGGGAGAGGATTTTGGAAAGGAGTTGAAAAAGGGAGTTTTGAAAAATAGATTTTTGGAGGGAGTGTTTGAAAATAACTTTGGAAATGAGAGTTTTAGGAAAGCATGTTGGAAAAGAGATTTTTAGGAAGAGATTTTTGAAAGAAGGGTTTTTAGAATGTATAAAAATGTCACACTTTCCTAAAGCGATTCTAACCATAAGAAGGCTAGGACCACTTTAAGAAAGTGGTTTTGAAAACAACAAGGGTTGAAAATATGGACCATATTAGTCACTTTGAATGTAACACTTTCCTAAAACAACTCTAGCCATGGAAAGGCTAGAATCACCCTAGGATTGTGATTTTGAAAATAAGTTTTAAAAAAGGAGATTTTGATGGAATTTTGAAAACAAGTTTGAAAACGATTTTGAAAACGATTTTCCGAAGATGCAAGATCATGATATGCACAATGCAAGTTTGGGGTCGTGAATATACAAGGTTAAGGCTTCACCACATAATCAAGGGGGCCGAACCCACGTGGTCTCCGATTAGCCTAAAGGAAAGCCCCCGACACGGTGACCCTCCAATAGTCTAATCCTACACATGGACCGAGAATCCCCTTGTTTCAAGCATGCAAAGAAAAGGGGGGAAAGAGACGGGGGATTAAAATAGAGAAAACCCAAGTGGGTTAGGAGAGAGAAGAGAGAGGGGGGAAGTACAAAAATTTAAATAGGAAACCTACCTTGTGTCTTGTTTATTTTGCGCGCCTTGCTTGTCTTCGGTCTTTGTCTTGATCTTCGTCTTCAATCTTCAAAAGTTGTCTTCAATCTTCAAAAGTTTTCTTCAATATTCAAACTTCAGATTGTGGTTCTTCAAGTCTTCAAAGGAAGGTTGGAGGCTAGTGTATAAGTGTATGGGAGTGTGTATGAGTGTATAAAAGGCTAGGCTTTAGTGTATAGTGGCTAGGGTTTGGAAAACCTAGAGAAGCTAGGGTTTGGGGAGTGTTCGGGCTTTGTATATCGAATATTGGTGTTTTTAGATTGAGTTTGCGGACC